>BQNB010001176.1:105671-145215 GCA_026074375.1 Tanacetum coccineum
CAATTCTTTTAAAACGGGGAGACTGTGACAACTCACATTTTCACATCTTTTACGACTTCGACAATTCAACTATTTATTTTGGACTTTTACGCGTTCGCTTTTATTTTGCGTCATTTGGTTAAATCGCGTAAGTTAAATATAATCATTCAACGTAAACAGGCGTCAAACTAATTAATGTTTACGTCAAGTAAGTATTAAATAATTATTTTGAGGATAATTACTATGCTTTCTCAGATTATTTTTATCGGTTACGTAAAGTGTTTATGTTTCGCGATAAATTAAGTTTAAGTATTCCCGGAACCACCAAAACAAATCTACGCTTCAACAAATACCTATTTTTATTTCCAATGATCAAAGTTTATAAACCTTACCCACATGTAACAAATGGGACGCCCCATTTAATAAGAAATGAACCAAGACCAATATACTTCCAAGTATTACATCTACACTTCTTTATAAAACTACAACTTATACTACAAGTAAATGTTATGAAAATATCCAAGATATCAAAAAGAAAAAAAAATCATCTAGTATCCCCCTCACCCCTTATTTTCGTGGGTTAACTTCCCATTGTAGGGGACAAAAAGCTCAAAATGAACCAACTTGAACATTGTACAACCTAGAACTAATTAAGACTTAGAGTACATGACTAGTAACTTGGCCAAAACATTCTCCTCAAATCCCTCTAACTGTCCAACGCCCCACCCCTTTTTCCTTTTGGTCTTTGGTCTTACAAATTGTACATTTGACTAGTTATTTTATATATTATCATGCATAACTTACACTCTTATTTTCTTAGATAAAACATCACATATTTCTCTTGTCCCTTTCTCTTATACACGACTCAAATCCAAACCCCATAATCAATCCATAAAATTCATTTTACCACATTCACAAGTACTCTCACATCATTTTTAAGGCATTGATTGAAAGATTTACACTGTATATATATAATATATAATAAAATATAAAATATATATTAGTCTAAAAACAACAATATCAATGATACCGAGAAGTAGTATAGAATGTTCCCGGGTCGTTTATCCCCAACGAGGCTGGACTGGAGAATCGATACAGTCGAAGATTTGAGTTTGAATGAGAAAAATGAATTGAAAGTGTGGAAAAGTCAAATTAAACAATAACAAATAAAAACGTTTAAGAAAATCCTAAAAATTACGAAATTAAACTAGAAAACGAGAGCCCGAATCCCGAACAAAGGGGGAAAAACCTAAAATCTTTAAAAATAACCCTACGAAGAATTTTTCACTTCTAAACTACTCTACGGGACAAATAACGAAGAATGAAAAAGACTAGACCGAAAACGGAGTTCGTTTGACCCAAAAACGAGTCAAAAAAAATCCCGCACCCGGACCGTTCTTTAAAAAGGGAAAAGTTGTAAAAATGACCCTACGATAATTTTTGTATTTTTTATGAATTAAATAAACTTTTAACGAAATTAAATTATAAAAAATATTAAACTATTTCGAAAAATTCTGAAAAATTTTCTAAAAATACTTTACACCTTAACAATCCTACGAAAAATAAAACACGAAAAATTGCTTAACAAATAAGCCCGTAAATAAGCTGTTTCAGCTTATTATACTTATAAGCCAAAAACCCC
This sequence comes from Tanacetum coccineum, assembly GCA_026074375.1. Classification (NCBI taxonomy): domain Eukaryota; kingdom Viridiplantae; phylum Streptophyta; class Magnoliopsida; order Asterales; family Asteraceae; genus Tanacetum; species Tanacetum coccineum. The sequence continues at coordinate 107,293 of BQNB010001176.1, forward strand.
CCCTTAAATACTAAGGCCCTTGAGTCTTTAACGAAAAAGACCCAAGGGCGCAGTGGTAAGAGTGGTGTTAAAAGGGGGACTGTATCGATTGGTCACGGGTTCGAGTCTTGCTCACCCGGGCCAATTGTCTTTCCCTTTTTTTTTTCGAAAACTCAAAGAAGCAAAGTTGTTAAGCTCGTGGGGCTTTCAACCAACTTTGTTTTTAATACTTTTTTGCTGGGAAAAAGCTGTCAATAAGCTTAAAAATAAGCTTAAACTTGACAGTTTAGCTTATAAAGGCTTAAAAGCAAAAATGAGCTAAGTCCTTTTGGACTTAGGGTCGAAATAAGCTAGGACAAACTCAAATAAGCTAAAGAGGCTTAATCTAAACCTAGGTAAGCTAAAAAAACTACAAGCTAAAACTAATAAGCTGGTTAGAACAGCTTATGATGACAGAATGCTTAAAAGGCAACAAGGGCTTAAAAAGCTAAGCTTGGGCATTCAAATAAGCTAACAAAAGGGAAATAAGCAAACAAAGCTATCAACTTTAACCTAATAAGCTACTAGGAATCAATTTAGCTTATTAAATAGGCTCAATAAGCCAGAAAATAAAAAATTAAGCAATCCCTACACCTAGGCTAGCAAAATAGTTCAAAAGGCATGTTTGGGCTTAAAAATAAGCCATCAAATAAGCTCTTCAAGGTCTGAAAATCAAGGAGCTTAAATAAGAGGATTATAAGCTATTTTAAATAAGCCAGAGATTGAGCTCTAATTCATCACAATAAGATCAAAGAAAAAGGGGCTTTATAAATCTCACCTTATGGCGCAGGGTGAGGATTTAAGCTAGCCTTGAGTAGCTTATTTGACAGCTTATTAAAAGCTGTCAAATAAGCTCAAATTGAAAAGAAAGATGAAAACAGCTTAAGTACCCTAGCTTATAGACTTGTGCACAAATTTTGGACTTTTAAAAACCATTTTTACCTGCTGAGTTTGGATGGTGAAAAAGGGTCTTTGGGTTTTTAGAAACTGTGACCAAAAGGGCTTGGTGATTTTTGACTTATAAAGTCAAAAGAACAAAACTTGTTTGGACAGCTCTTTTAGACACACAAAGCACAAACTTTTTGATGCTCAAACTCAAAATCCAAGTGCTTAACCAAATAAGCACTTGGTGTTTTCTTAAAATCTAACAGTTAGCACAGTGAGTTATAAAAGCTTTGAAATTCAATTTTCAAACTAAAAATCTTTTAAGAACAGCTTAAATCAACCTAATGACCATAACCCAAACCAAGACCATTTTGACCCTGTTTTTCATATTATCCCAAACACCTCCTTAATGTAAACTGTCAGAGAAAACTAAAATGAGCTTATAATCTATTTTTTAAAGATAAAACTCCTAAAGACCTTTTATATACTCATACTATTTTTCACCATAATTAAGATATTTTAAACTAAAACTTGCAGCTTAAGTGTAAAATAATAAGCTAGTTTCTCAGCTAGCCACTTACACTTATTTTGACATTATTAAAGAAAATGAGAAATTCAACAATGACTAAGTAAAGAATACTTAAAACAGATACAAGACAACTAATTTAGCATGATTGAGTATTAATAAACACTAATGAGAATCAATAAGCTAATCTAGTTAAGCTAAATTTACTCTAATTTAGAGATAAGAATTGAGACCTTTACTTTGTAGTCTCAGGCTACTAGGCTGCTCTTTCTGAGTGAGCAGCCTTATTTCAGGTCCCTAATGGCTACCTTAGCCTCTAAACCAGCTTTAAAAGCTCAATAAGCTCTTTGTAGCTTATTACTCCAAATAGCTTTAACAATGAATCAAATGAACACTTATGAACTCAAATGGACTAAATACAGTTTTAAAAAGCTTCTAGTGATATTAAAACACTTTTTAAAACAAGAGAATATATAATAAGCTATTTTTGAGCATTATTACAAGCTTATTTGTGCAATTCTGGCTTTTACTTGAAATTTTTTTAGAAAGCAAACTTAACACACTGGTTTATATTGCTTAGAAATCGAAAATACAAGTGCAATAACAAGAAGTACAACTGAAAATAAAGGATTTAAAAAATCTTAATTGCAACAGTACACGAAGTTAAAAATTACAAAGGAAATTTAAAAATTCTAAAAAAAAACTAACTACTCCCTTTCTTCTGCCTTCTTGTCTCTTTTATAGGCTGTGGAGGTTCTTTGTTGTGTGTTTCTTGTGTTTGTTTGGTGAGAGCAAACCAAAAAATCATCTAAACCGTCGAATACGCCTTGGGGATTTGTGGGATTGCCAAATAGGATTAGGGTTTTAGTGGAGGAGGAGGGGCGAGTTTGTCCATGGGGAACTTGGGGTTACAGGGTAAAAGCGGGGTGGAGAACCCGTGATTGTGTTGGGGGGAAATTTGGGCGGGGGAAAGTAAGTTCATGAAAGATCGAGAGTGATAGGTCATGTGTTTGGGAACTGGCTAAAGTAACCCTCCAAGGTTATAACAGGCTTTGCAACCACGATCCTTGGATGGTTATAACTTTGAAAACTTGGCAAAAACAACCCCTGAGGGTTATATAACAAATTGCAACATTAGATCCTGTGTGTGATACAACTTAGGAGAGGTTGGCATTTTTCACCCTCCTGGTTACTTTGAGAGTAATATGCAAAAGTATCACTCTGCTATTCCTTTGCCTCCTTTTTCTTTAATTATAAGTTTTAGGGTTTTGGCAAATTTTAACCCTCAATACTTTTATTTCTTCACATTGTTGACTTTTGGCGGATTTGTCGGGGCTTGACTTTGACTTTGACATGTTGACTTTTCTGTTGACTTTTTGACTTGATTGACTTTTCGGCTTCAATTTGGCTTTGTCTTTCACAGTCTTTTCCATTCGAGTCCGGTTTTGTCGTTTTGGCTTTGTTTTTCGTCCTTTTCTTAGTTATCCGTTTCTGCACAATACAATTAGCAAAACAAGCATATATTTGGCATTTTAAAGTCCGTTTTTTGTTTATTTTTGCTCTTTTTTAAAGGTTTAAAATGTTTGTGTATTAAGCACCATTCCAATCATAGACACCTTGGATAGTCATGTGTCACCTCATTCCCTATAAGGGATTTATCACTGGATGAATGACTTCCAAGATTCCCACCAGAAGTTTCTGGGATAGAATCAGGAATAGTAGTAGTGGGTGAAGGTCTTGGGGATGGGTTAGTCTGCTGTTCAAGAGGTACCTCACTAGTGTGAACAGGAGATGAGTCAGTTGGTGACTCATGAGGTACTTCACTAGTGGGAGCAGGGCGAGGTGTAAAGTAGTGCTTCAGTTTGTCTTTCTGAGGACGGTACCCTCATCCTGCAGTTGGTTTTTGTACCAAACTTAGTGCAAACAAAGGGTGATATTCTGGAGAAATGTTTACCCTCTTACCATGAAAGAAAAAAAAAGTTATTTGTTAAGTATTTACAGGAAAATGATCTAAGGTAAGGTTAACTTGACTTGTTGTTTACCTAAAAAGATAGAAATAAAACGTGGGTACATTACAAACTTTTTCTTTGAGCATCTAAATGTCTAACCATACCATCAAAGATTAATTTAGAAAAATTATACTTCTGATTAGATGTTAAGCATATGACAGCAGTGGCTATGTTAGTAGGAATTTGATCCCAAGAGGTACTTTTGGAACTAAGACAATGATTAATTGTATGAAATAAAAACCTTCATTGGGATGAAAACAAGGCTTTATTAAATGTTAACACTGTTAAATCCCCCTTATACCCCATAAGCTGTATAGCATCAAATATAGCCTGATTAGGTAATGAGTCTATCCACATACTGCATCATCAAAGAGAAGTTCACTTCTTATCGATGCCTCAGAGATAGACACGGAGCTTTGCCAGCTTATCTTTGGCAGTAATGTGCCTAACATTATGTTGATTGTTTTATTTCTTAGGCTAACGTTACAAAACTGTTCAACAAATATAGTAGATACAACAGGACTTACAGTGAGTGCATGATGAATGGAACTTTTCTTGAGGAAATCAATGATCTCATGAAACGCTTCATTCCCCTCTGACTTCTCCAAATATGCGACCATGTTATGCTTCAGACATGAATCAAGAACAGCCATTTGACTTGAGAGAGAGATCGTCGTTAAGAGAGATATTAGGGCTTGTAAGTGCGAATGTATGTTAGAGAGACAATGCGTAAGGAACTGCGCAATTGAGATGGGTTTATATAGGTTTAGGAGACCTAATTTCAAGAAAACCGTTTCAATTTACACTTTGTACCTTGCGGTATTTTTCTTTATTCGTCTCAAAGCTGGTACAAACTTTGCCCAGCTTGGTACTAACTTTGCACTGGGCTTGGTCACATATACATTTGTCCCAATCAAAGACAGTGAACATGGTAGGTAACTGGATGGCTTCAGTACCATCAATAACTCTTCTCTCAATGACTCTTCTAAATCTATCAATCTTTGGAAAATGCATTCACTTATGGTTAATTGTTACTCCCCTTATACACAAACTTTACAACAACAACATATTTTCGCTCCCTTTAACCAAAGCAGCTTCTGGATTTACATCCCCTCAATTGTAACAACCAAAGAACTAAAACCTGCTTACATCAAATGCCTTGGTGAGTAAATCGCTACATTGTCATCAGTGTGATTTTATGCACCTGATAGAGCTTCTTTTCTATAAGCATCTCTTATGAAATGGTGCCTATATCAATGTGCTTTGTTTGGAATGATCATTACTGGATTCTTTACAATTGCAAATGGTGCTTTCAGTATAATGTAGATTGTGGGTGTTCTATGAAGTTGAACTCATAGTCTAACATTTGATTTTGAATCTACAAAACTAGCCCACAGCAGCTTGCAGCAGCAACATACTCTGCTTCTGTAGTAGAAGTAGCCACAATGGTCTGCTTTTTGCATTGCCAAGAAATGAGTCTCCTGCCAAGAAATTGACAACCTCCTGTTCTGGAATTTCCTGTCAGATTTGCTCCAGCATTAGTCTACTGTCTGTAGTTAGGAATTCCAGGTCAAATGAAGACACTCTAGATACCAATGAAAACCCTAGTTTGGGTTTACCCTTTAGGTACCTAAAAATTCTCTTGACAACACTTAGATGGGAAGTCTTTGGATAGTGAACTGAAACCTAGAACAAAAGCACAGACAGCAAACATAATGTTTAGGTCTAGAATCAGTCAAGTACATTAAGAGCCAATCATGGGACCTATAGAGATGGACATCTCACATCCAGCTTCCTCATCTTGACTAAAGGCTTCTGTAGTCTCAAATGGTGGTACTAGCAGTTATTTAACAATTTGCCAAGTCAACTTTTCAAGATTTTCTGCAACATACTCTATCCATGTCTAAATAAAGATACCATCTGGTTTTTGGTTTGATTGTAATCCAAGAAAGAAATTGAGCTCTCTCATTGAACTCATCTGAATCTACTCTTCATTAATTAATCCGCCTCAAACTCATCACACCAAGATTCTTTGTTAGACCCAAAGATGATATATCTCCACATAGACTTGAATAGTAGGATATCATGTTTTGTCTTCTTTAGGTAAGAGTGTTTGTCAAATTGTTCCTCTTCTGTATACATTCTTCAACAAGAAAGTGGATAAGTAGTCTTACCAGGCTCTGGGTGCCTTGATGTTCTTATTGTCCATAGAGAGCTCCTTGACCATTTTGTAGACTTTCTAGGGATACTTAGGATCTATGAAACCTGGTGGTTGAGACACATTATACCCTCCTCATTATTTTCGCCATAAAGAAGGCACTTTTCACATCCTTTGATAGATATGTAGCCCATATATGAGGCAAAGGCTTGAAAAGATCTTATGGCTTCAAGTCTTGCCTCAGGAGCAAAAACCTCATCATAGTATATCCCTTTCCTCTTTGCCTATGTCATGAGCAAACTACCATGATTTATTTCTATCAACAAAATCCTCTTTATCCTGCTTATTTCGATAAACCCACTTTTGTCCGATAGCCTTCTACCCATGAGGCAAATCTACTAAGACCCAAACTTTTTGTATCTGAAACTGCAACAATTCTTCCTGCATAACATCAACCCAACTTTTATCTTCAAGAGCTTCTGAAATCTTCTTGGGTTCATGTTGAGATAGGAAACAAGCAAATAAGCAATGTGGAAGTCCTTATGGTTAGTTCTCTTTTGGCTTTTGAAAACATAGCTAACTAGCATGGGCTCCAGTAGAACTTGGTATTTATTTGCTTCTTGTTTGAAATGATTGAGATTGGATCTCCTAGAATAAGTTCGCTTTAGGATGGTTTTGAGAGGAGTGAATTCGTTTAGATTGATGGGAATAGGACTAACATTCACAACAGATTCCATAGTTTTGTAAAGTTGCCACCTACACCCTCATCATCATAAGATGAAGTAGTGAATAATACCATCAGTGGATTTTGATAAATATCCTCAAGTGGAGGTATTGCTGAATATCTTCTCAGAAAGTGTTGGATCAGATGAGTTTGTCCCTCAGGTATGCTTAACAGTATTAAACTAGGTTAGTATGCTAGCTTTAGCTGGTGTGCTATCAGTACAAAACATGTTAGTACTGCTAGGCTTAGCAGCTCCTTCTTTTATAACCAAGGTCTCAAACTTCTTCCTGAGAGCTTCAGCTTCTTCATGAGCTTCCTTTTCTTGCCTTTTAAGTCTTTCAAGTTCATCCATAAAAGTTTGTTCTCTCGCTCTCTTGACTCTTCTCTTTATCATCTGTTGTTATTGCTGGAGTGATTGGTTGAGTAATAAGAAGGCCATATTGCTAGTTACAAAATTGTCTTGAGCCTATTTATCCCTCTTTTGTTAGAATCCCCTGCTTCAATAATCTCTTTCTGTACCTGGCATTTTGGTTAGCTTCTTGTTGACCTGCATGTAGTGTTAGCTTGATTCTGTGGAACTAACCGGATGATAATTCATAGTATCAGTTAAATTATCAATATCAAAAAAGCCAATGGTCCTTTTCCCGGCAACATTTTGGTTTATTCTCTAAAAAGGTTGATGTGCAATTTTCTTCAACCTCTTTTTGGTTTATCTAAATTATATATCTAAAAGCCTTGCTTTATAGAGGGGGGGGGGGGGGGGGGGGGGGGGGGGGGGGGGGGGGGGGGGGGGGGGGGGGGGGGGGGAATACCCAACTAAAAACCCTTACATCTGATTTTCAGCAACTTGCCAAGGTCGGGGCAATGGTATTCAAGATGATCACATGGCACCAAAAAGTCTTATTAACTTTATAATTGGTAGCTTACCAGTTAATAGTTCATAAGGTGTATTATTATGTAGGGGGGGGGGCCTTGGTCTCTAATACCCTATTTAGATCATAACAAGCAGTTCTATAAGCTTCTGCCAATAGTGTTAGGTAAGAATGTATCTGCAAGCATGGTCTTGCTGCCTCTATTAGGGTACTGTTCTTTCTCTCAGCGAACTCCTTTTTGTTGTGGAGTTCTGGCTTATTTACTGTATTCCCTCTGATCCCATTTTGAACCACAGATTCCATAACATCCTTGGTCGTTGTTCTTAAAATTTTTGTACCATTGTCACTTCTAAGGTTATAACTTTTTGATTCAATTGGTTCTTATCTGTTATACAATAGTCCTTAAGGATTGCACTAGTATTCATCCTTAGTTCTTAAGAAAAATACCACAACTAAACTGCTATAATCTTCAGTGATGACAAGACAATAGGTTCTTATTATGGTTTAAAACTCCTTACATAATATTAAAAAAAAAATAAGATGTAGGTCCAAACAAATCCATATGAAGAAGTTGTAGTGTGTGGCTAATTGAGCTTACTGCTTTGGCCTTACAGGAGGCCTTGTGTTGCTTTCCTTTCTGACAAGCAACACAAGTGTGGTCATTTTGAAAAAGCTTAGAAGGTAAACCTCTTACAAGGTTTCCCTTCACAAGTTTATTTAAGTTTTTGAAATTTACATGACCTAATCTACTATGCATTTGTTAGTTTCATCGTTGTAGCCTTCTGCATTTAAACAAGCCTATCCTCTGAAGGTAACAATGATCTCTAAATTGAAACTGTACATGTTGTTTTTGTATGGGATTTTAAGTAATTACATATGATTTTATCAGGTAACTTAAATTCAGGAGACAAAACAAGACATTCAGAGTCAGTAAACAGAACCTTGTTCTTTTTGTCACACATTTGTGACACAGAAAAAAGATTGAAATGCTGAAGTTCTTTCACAAAGCATACATCCTCAAAATCTAACTTCCCAGTTTTTATTTTACCTTTACCAGTGATATAACCTTTACTACCTCCAAAAGCAACAGGGCCACCATTAAAGTCTTGAAACTCAGCAAGGTAGGCCTTGTTTCCAGTCATGTGCCTGGAACATCCACTATCAACAATTCCTTTATTCTTTAGAGCTCTATGTGGATAATCCTGCACATTAAAAGAAAAGAGATTAGACTCTCTTAGGGACCCAAGCCTGTTTGGGCTTGAGTCTGCCTAGTGGATCTTTGAAAGTATAACAATTTCTAAGACTGGATCCACCATTGTATTTGGATCCACCATGGTATCTTTGTGGTCTCCAATTACAACCTGCTGAGGGCTTAACAGCAGTTTCCCTTTTTCCCCCAACAGTACTAACTTCATTTACCTTAGCAGTATTAAGCTTTTGATTTGAAAAATCTGTTCTAAGTACTGTTGTTCTTTTGAAAGGTCTTGAAGATGGTGAATGAGTTTTGTGAAAAACTTTTGCTGGTCTAACTCTATTCACAATGGGCTTAACAGTATTAACTTTCATGGCAGTACTAGTTGGTACTGTCTGTCTGTTAAAACTTTGCCTAGCAGTACTAAAATTTTTAGTACCGCTAGTTCTAGCAGTATTAACTGGAAATATACCAGTTCTAGTTAGTACTGCTGAAGGAACAAATTGGTTTTTGTTTATTCACTCTTTGCACATTATTCCAACCATTGTTTAACTCAGCTTTTCTTGCCATCCTCTTCTCATGGAAATCACAATCTCTAATTAAATGATTAAGACTGCCACATACAAAACATGCTCTTACAGCAAACCCATATCCTAAATCTTTCTTGTCAACTTTAGGTTTTTGACTATGTATGAACTGACTCTTAACATTTTCCCTAGGAGTTTTTACTTGCTGGTTAACAAAACTAAGTGTTTCTTGTTGTTTTGTTGGTATAGACACTCACTCATCTTCACTATCTGATTCATACTCCTCAATGATAGGAGCATCAGACCAGACCTTAGGTTGACTTTCTACATTAGATTCATTGACAACTGGTTCAGTTACTAGTTCAGAAGGTTCTGCACTAATGTTAGATTCACAGGTATCAATTTCACTTGATTGTGATTCAGTTTTACTAGGTTGAGTCTGTTTTGAACCATATGTAAACTGTGAGTAATCTACTTCAATTTCAGGTCCAGAGGGCATATAATTCCCTGTCATGCGTGGGGGTACAGCATGCATTCCATCTGCAAACCTATCATTCAAAGGTTGGTTTTCTATCTCACTTCTTTATCATAAAACACTCCTGCAACACTTCATTTTCATTACTCAAAATAGCATCATATCTGTGATCCCCATACCCAAGCCCAAAACTTATCATTAGCAATCATTTGGCGTATTTTGCAGTTTACAAAGATTTTTAGAGAATTTTGCCATTTTTTTATACTTTCTAGACTTATATCTTTCTTTTTTCTTTTGAGCTTCTGCTAATAATTTCTTATGGTATGTTGAGAACAGTCTGTGTTTTATTCATCTAAATCTATTTCATAAACTTTATCTTTTGTTCATACAAAGTTGTCACTTGTTGTTGAGCAACTAACTGTGCTTCAACTTTCTTAAGACCTTCGAGAATATTGTTTTATTTTCTATGCTATGCTATCACTAAGTTGTTCTCTCTGAGCATCATACAGTTTTTTAAGATTAGCATAAGACTCTTTACACTTATTTGAACATGAAATTACCTCTGTGTCTGAGTCTGAGCTGTTGCAAGCCATCAAAGCATAATCTTCATCTTCTGAATGATTTGTCCAATCTACACCTTCTCCATCAATTGTCACCAATGCTTTAGAATCCTCCTTCTGTCCAGTTCTGCTCCCATCCTTGTTTCCAGAATTCCATGCATTCCTCCTGTTATCTTGAGTTCCCTTGAGTCTACACTCTCTTGCAAAATGCCCTGTTTTGTGGCAATTGTAGCATTCCACTTTGGTTTTATCAAAGCCAACAGCTTCTTTTGCATCAAATTGTAGCTTTCTACCAGTCTTCTTGTAAAACTTTTTCATTCTCATTGAGAGCATGGCCAATTGCCACTTCAAGTCCATTCTTCAAGTCATATTAATCAATCATATTCCCAAATCCTCATGATCTAGTTGAGGGACAGCTTGAATTGATTAGCAAGAAGTGTGTATGATGAAAGTTTGTTCATACTTTACTGTTTTGTCCAGAAGACTTGGGACACATTAAGCTCTGGTACTAATCTTCATTAGTATTGTTTGTGTTTCAGAGGACAAAGCTACATTTTGCGGGCTAGAGGATGATGATGCAGTAGAGCCTTTTATATCACTAAAAGACTCTTAATTATGTACTAATCATCAAATCTAATGAGTGTGCCACCATGGTTTAGTTCTCATTATTAGAGAGACTTGTGACCAGGCAGAAGGTAGAGATCTTAGGAATTTTTGATTAGCATCCTCAGTAGATACACCTGCTCCATGAATCTCTAGCTGACTTAGAAGACTTTGGAACCTGTCATAACCTTTGTGAAGCCCTTCTGTGTTGGATACAGAGAATCCTTCAAACTGTTGCTTCAAGATATACTTTTGCATCTTCTTGGATTCGTCATTTCCACCAAATCTAGATTTGATGGCATCCCACATTTCTTTTGCATCAGTCATCTTATGGAACTTAGCAAGATGATTTTGTAAGGGCAAATAGCAGGTGGTCCTTTGCTTTTTCTCTCTCTTTTCTCTGGCGACTTTTTCTTCTGCAGTTTCTAAGAGGCAAAACCTTAATTTGTCCTGATGTATCTGTAGTGATTGAAACAGGACCATTCCCATTTTGTATAACCTCCCAAATTGGATAATCTGTATGGGCCAAATAGTGCTCCATCTTCATAGCCCAGATATCATATTCTCCCTTTTTGAGAATAAGCAGCTTGATGGTTGAAACTGTATGAGGAGTTTGTTAGGTTGGTGTTTGTGATGATGGTGGTGGTGGTGGTGGTGGTGGAATTTCATCTTGTGATGATGAAGCAGCCATGTTTAGTTAAGGAGTATGAGAATTTGATTTGATTATTCTTCTTATTCAGAGTTTCTCACAGGCTCTGATACCACTTGTGAGTCCCTTAGGAATAGATCTCTGCAGCCTATTAAGGATGATAGCCAAACTGTATAAATACAACTGACTATATAGAAACACTGATTGTAAATACTATGTGTTAATGCGAAATCTTAACACAAGTACTAAGAAAAACAATGTAGAACTTTAATAATAATTCTTTATTAATCTGCTTTGAACCAATTTACAGATTACTAAACTATTTGAGATATGATTTTTGCTCTGAGATATTTTGTGGTCGTTATCTCTAAACTTATGCCCATAAGGATCCCTTTGATAAATAACGATAAACCCCTACAGAACAAGGTTCGAAACGCTTACCTTATCTTTTCCTAAAGATTTCTCATACACATCTCTTAAAAACGTACTAACTATTTTCTAAACTAAAAAACGGTACTAATAATTGATCTGTACTTAACACTTTGTAATGTCAGTACTAACTATAACTAACGGTACTAACTATTTATACCGTCGATACTAAGTTAGGAAACCATAAATCCTAACAAGAAAGTTAAACTTATCACTAAGGCTTAAAGGCTTAAACCTTGGGCTTATTCTAGGACTCATAAGCAAAGCAAACAACATTTTAAGCTAAATCAGCTAAACTACTTTACTTAATGAGCAATTAGAAGTTAAAATTAGCAAAGAAAATAATAGGAAAATCACAAATAAGCAGATAAGCACTTAAGGGGCTAAATTGCTTGAAAAACAGCCTAAGGGGCCTATTATGGGCTTAAAAATAAGCATCTAAATATATTCTAATGGGCTGAGGGCTTATTCTAGCTTATAGCCTATCCACCTAGCTACAATTAATTGCAAAGACAAGGGAGCTTGTAATAAAGATAAGCCCAAAAACACTTGAGAAAATAGCTTGTCTCACTTCAGGAGCTGTCTGAGTCTTGATTTCACTTGGGTTTACTCTAGGTGAGTTTTCTTAAAGGACAAAAAGCTTATAAGCAGCCTCACTTTTAACCTAGAAAAAGAACTTTAAAATGAAATTAAGCTTAAACAGATAAGATGTAACAACTAAATAGCTTATATTCTAAAAGTCATAACTTAAAACTAATGTGAAACTAATTAAATTTAACTGCTAAACTATAACTATTAAAAAAAATTGAACAAATTTTAACATAAGTAGATTAATGAGCAAAACACCAATAGAGACTTGGATATTTCATCCTACTGCATTATTTGAAACAAATGGGGGACCATAAGCAAGACTTCAATACATTTCTTTAAGAAAATAAACCCATAAGAGCTGCTTCAGCAAACTTCAAAATGTCAGAATTGAATATTGATACCACGTCAACCTAAATCTTAATAAAAAACTCTTCAAGACTATTCAAAATTATATCTAACTACTAACCTTAGGGCCTATGCAAAGCTGATTTTGGGTGACAGAAGTAATTTTATACCTAAATGACCCATTTTGCCCCTTGTGCCAAACACCCCTTAAGATTCTTAAAGAAAACTTTTAAGCTAACAACAGACTAAAAGTAGGCCTAATTTATAAAAAACAGATAATCAACTAACCTTAACAATGAAAAATAAGCAAAAACTTGGAACCAATAAGCACTTCTCAATAAGCTAACTAATATAAGCAAATCTTAACTAATGAGGGCAGATTTCATTAAAACTTAACTTAGACTATAAACTAGAATATCAAAGCCATAATAAAACTTAGTCCTCAGCTCAACTAAGGACATAAATGATTATGAGCTTATTATCAATTTCTAGCTTGATGTAAACAAGCTAGAAAGAAACTAGAAACCCTTCCTTTTCTGCTTGTCAACCAATTGTAAGCTGGAGAATCTTTGAAAGTACAAACTCAGTTAAACTTTTGCAAAAAGTTTAACTGAGTTAGGAACGAGTAAATGAGCTTATTTGCTATTGAATATGACTGTGGAACAAAAGATTAAGCTTAAATGTATTTAAAGAAAAACAGGATTATAAGGACAGGATAACAAAATAAGCTGAAAAATTAACTTTGCATTAATGAAACTGAGTTTACATAACTTTTAAAAAGAAATTCAATAAATAAGTTATTAAATAAGCTGGAAATAAGTTGAACTAAATCATACTACTATTACACTCTCCGTCTACGTTCATCTGTCTTCTTCTTTAAATAAGGTGAGTCTTGTGTTTGTTGTGTTTTCTTTGTGAGAGGAAACCAAACTTCATCATGGCCATTGATTTCAGCTTGCTGCCCAAGCCTTAAGATCTTAACCATTGATCTCTTTGTCGTTTTTGTTGAACCAATGAAGCATTAGAGGATTGCCAGCGTGTATACGAGGTGGGGTGAGGTGGTGATGGTGATAGGTTTGTTGTGAGGTGAGAGGTGGGGTTGAGGTTTGTCGTGGTGTTGCAGGCTACACGTGAAGGAGGAGTACAGGGTTTTGTGGGTTTGGCGGGAAAATTTGGGGGTTAGGGTTTATGTGCATAACGGTTGTTAAGTAGAAATGTACCCGTGACCACATTAGGTCCTTGCTGTTTCTCAGCATCTCTAATCACGTAAGCCCGACCTCGAGCTTCCTTACCTTGTGGATCCCTTCTCTTCGGACAATAGTTCCTTGTGTGTCCCTTTTCTCCACAGTCATAACACATCACGGTTGGTCGCGTATTAGCACCCGTAGCTATAGCTTTGCCCTTACAATCTCGTGCCATGTGGCCTGCCTTTCCACAGTTTCTACATACTACCTTGCAATAACCAAAGTGATGCTTTCCACAACGATTACAGAGCGGTTTGTTTCTAGCATACCCACCTTGCTCAGCAGGGGCGGTGGTCATTGCTTGCGCATTCCCCTGCCTTTGATTGTTCTGCTGGTTATGGCGGGTGTTGTCCCTATTATTGTTTCTGTTGTTACCGTTGTTACCACCTTGTGAGCTTTCCCATTTCCTTTTATTGCCCTCGTCAAATCTTTCTATTCGAGCTTGAGCCTTTTGCTCCATCAGGGCATGTGCCATGCGCACAACTTCATTCAGGCTTGTGGGTTTAGATCCAATAACTGTACCCTTGATGTTGTCAGTTAGTCCCCGAATATAAGCTTTAATTTTCTTGCATTTACTCAGGACCATTTCCGGACATAGTTAAACCAGCTCATGAAAGCGCTTCGTGTAAGCAGTTATGTCAAACTCCTTAACCTTTAAATTCCACAGTTCGTGCTCCATTCACTGAATTTCCTCAATGGGGCAAAACTCCTCTGTCATTAACCTTCTCATTTCAGTCCAACCGATCTGATTAGCAGCGTCTAATCCCATCGTTGCGACCTGGGGATTCCACCACGTCAAGGCACGCCCTTAAAGTGTGGCAGCAGCAAATTTGACCTTTCTCGCTTCGGCACATTCACTTATCCTAAAAACCATTTCCGTTTTCTTGAACCACATACTTAGCTCAACAGCTCCCTCATGTCCATGGAAGACCGTAGGGTTGCATTTCATGAATCTTGAAAAGGTACATTCTCGAGTAGCTGGCGCCCCACCTTGGCCCCTAGCTTCGTTGGCATTGTTTCCTTGTCCCCTTGCATTTACCTGCCTTTCTCGCTCTGCCTCCACAGCCACATTGACCCATCGCAGCTTGGGTTATTGCTTTTGGTGCCATGATTCTATCACAACACAAAGAAAGCCTCAATGAGTATTGATATAATGACATAATTGTATCATATACAAGTGAACCAATAATAACAACAATCACAACAACATCAAGTAGTAAATCAAAAGATAGCCATTTTCATCATTCATTTCCAAAAAGAGTTAATACATAGTTGCATTGTATCACAAAATGACATAAATTGTTACAACCAATGGCATAAATTCTACTAACTGAAGATTCAGTTTAGTGATTACAAAACAAAAGATGCTACAAATAAAATTAAACTACTAAGAGTCATGAGGTGGAGATCCTTGTGGCTCAAATGGTGAAGTCTCCTTCTGGGTAGGTGAATCATCATTATCAGTAGCAGGAGCAGTGGCAGCATTACGTAAAGCAACATACGGATCTCTAGGATCATTAAGAGTAACAGGAGCCAATAGAGTCTCAGGTTGAGCATATGGCAGCTCTTGATACTGCAGACGCGGTGGTAATAGATTCTTAACCGTAATAGACCAATGCCTCAAGTGATGGTAATGCCATGTCGCACGATCATGCTCTCTCCAAGCATCTCTAGTATGGTTCTCACTGCAGTCTAACATCATCCTTAGTCGTTTGTTCTTAGCACGCATGTCATCATTCTCATTCTGTCGAACCCTGCGATGAAGTGCATCCAGATCACTCCTAATGTGAGTCGGAGTGGGATCCTTGGGGTTATGACCAACAGCGGCAGAAGATAATGATGATCCTGTCCAAACCTGAGTGTCAGTGAAGAGTCTCTTAAGTGGTGTTATTCTGCCAGTACTGACGGTAACAGCCTCAGGTTCAGGATTAGCAGGAACAGGAGGAGGTATAGGTGCAACCTCAGCCTCGGCCTCAGCCTCAGCCTCAGCCTCAGCCTCCTCAAACTCAATCTCAGAATCAGATCCAGATGCAGGTGGCGGAGGATAAAGTGGGTCCGCCCCCTGATAAGGAAGTATCCACTCTGGGCCGTCCCATTCTTCATCAGCATCCATTTCTTCCTCTTCTTCTTCCATTTCCAGATCTTCCTCCTCTTCCTCTATTTCTGGGTCTTCCTCTTTAACCCAACCGTTCATGTTGTCTGGTGCTGCCTCCGCAGCTGGTGCGAACTCGTTATGGTTAGGGGGTAGGTTGGCCATGATGATCTGCAAATTGCGTAAAATAAATAAGGATTACTATATGAATAATAATTTATATGAGAATGAGAATGCATGACGATGCTTCCGGAATATGCATGATTATCGATAAATAATATGAATATGCACAATAATATTTGTTACATATAAAAATTTCATTTTTTGAAATCTAAATAAACAATTATTGATGCTTCGCGGATAAGCATAACAATCGATACATATATACATATATATATATATATATATACATATATACATATATATATATACATATAATAATATTTATTATATGAATATTCAATAGTAATGCACCCAAAATGAGCATAAATACTCGAATGGAAAAACTATGATCATGAATAACACAAGGGCTTCGAGAAGTCTTAGCGCGCATAAAAAGGGTTATAGTTTAGGTAAAAAAAAATTTTTTTTGGGACCTAGTTCTCTATAACCTATAGCTCTTGATACCAATCTTTAACACCCCCAATTTTCACGCAGCGGAATATATACAACATTGGGTGTTAATTCATAGTACAATTACACAAGGATATAGAAAACGACTCGAAAAGAGGCGTTTAAAAACATTGTTCCATTTAAAGAAGTTTCAGAGTAATTAACATACGTCCCACAGGATCGTTACCAAATTCATAACATAAGTTTTTCCAAATCATGGATGATTAGTTTTATAAATGGAACAAAATACAAGTTCTTAAAAACTTTTAGCGCAGACTCCTCGTACACAGCATCCTTCACCCTTGGTTACCTGAGATAAAACATGCTTAAAAAGTCAACAATAATGTTGAGTGAATCCATAGAGTTTGTAAGAGTTAAAAGAGAACACAAGTTTTGTTCATCGTGTGACTTGTTGTACGGACAAGCCATTAATCAAGTTTCTATTGCAATAAGCTCATGACACCGAAGCCTTGACGTTAACACATATCTTGTATGTAATTCATGTTGCCCCATAACTAGGTATTATTGCCATATACCTAAATTCTAAATACAAATTGTCCGTTGACTGGGTGCTCGAAAGGATTCGATTCATACCCCCGGACAGGGCTGTCAAACCCAATAGATCTATTTACTTGTACTAGCGCTCACCCATTATAGGCAATTAACAGTTCATGATGTGGGGTCTTTTGGCAATAGCAACTCATGCAATTAATATCATATTCGGGTCTAGCATACCATAAAGTTTCTTGTGTTCAGTTTATAAAACAAGCATGTATCTCCCTCGCGGGGTTTATAAATACAGTTTAAAAGTTGAAAGGCAAGGCTATGAACTCACCGTAAGATCAATTAGATAAGAAGTATTATGAGTCTTGAATGAGCGGGAAGTACTCCTAAGCACCTCCTAAAATACGTGACGCGATTTAGTACGTAGAAAGTAACAATACGTAGAAAATTAAACATGTGATCATGAGATGTGTTTCCGAGATAAGTATGGCATTTCACTAGAACTTACCCAAGTCCTTTTTAACCCCAAATTGACATGTGACCTGGTATTATAGTCAAATGAACATCTACCAAGTTTCGGCTTCTAACTTTTATTTTATCATGGTGTACTATACGTTTTTAAATTTTTAGACTAGACGTAAAAACTAGGTTTCTGAATTTAACTTGACTTCATGGACTCATATCTCCTAGCTCACAAATGTTCTATAGGTGAGGCTTTCACCCCTGGAAATCTATTTGTGTCTAGTTTCCAGAAATGTAAGTCTCATAATTTACAAAGTTTCGTAACTATGTGAAAAGACCATTTTACCCCTGGTTGTCCAAAACAGAAAGTTAGTAAAAAATTTACCCTTTACTAAAATGGCCATAAATCCCAAACCATGATAGCAATAAAGGTGAGGTCAAAGGATATGGTTTCCTTATGATGTATACTACTGACCCAACCTTTAAGATCTATTATTTTATGGCAAAAATTTGGAGTTTAACTCGTATTCCAATCATATGTCCAGATTTGACCTATTTTCTTGTTTTGGCCATAACTCACTCATCCTAAGGAGTTGGTTGAGCATCCAACTATCCTATGATGCTAAGACATGTATCTTTCCAGTCATGTAATTTACTCATAGTCTCCAGGCCAAATATTTTTAGATAATCACACGTTTTGCTACTGTTTTCAAAACAGTCCCAATATTTCAACTTAAAACTTTTATAAACTTCATTTTAATCATCCAAGACCTAACAAAATGCCATAACTAAATGAAAACACCCTCAAGAACATCATCACATATATATATTCAGAACTTAAACATCCATTTTCATGGATTAACATTAAAGAAAACAAGAAATAAAAAGGTAGAACAAATAAAAGAAAGATTAGGGCTTACAAAAATGAAGATTAAGGCTAGTGAATCAACAAGAACACCCTCTTTTCTTGTGTGGGCTGATTCGAACCAAAGAACACCCAAGTTATAATGCTTCTAACCTTCCTCTAACAATGGTAATACTCTTCTAACAAAACCCCAATCAAAACCCTCAAGAAAACCTCAATAACTAGCCCTAACTTCTTCAAATCTCCAAGAAATTGCACCAAACTTTATAAGAGGCTTTAGGATGGTGTTATGATGGATAAAAGGAGTAGAAAAATTTTGTGAGGATGGTGGTGGTGGTGCTAGGGTGTTCGGCAGCCAACAAGAAGAAGAGAAGGAAGGAGAGAAAATTTTTGAAATGGTGAGAAGTGAAAGGTTTTTGCATGTATGGAAAAATGAGATGTGATAATGAGTTATAGAAAAATGAAATGAGTTTGTGTGTGGGCATGGAGAACCGGCCATAGGCCTAGGGTTGGGAAAAAAATATTTTTTTTTTATTATTTTGTTATAAGTTTAATTAAAGTGTGGTGTAGGATAAATTAAGTAAAGGTAATGTTTTAAGGTAAAAACGCGAGTTTTAGCAAGAATTTACGTAAATGCGAAACACAACGGAAAATGAAAATGGTGTATATTATAATCATCGGGGAATATTATGAGATTATTAAATCACCTAAGATGCGAAGACGGAATAGATTTCTAAATACGGCTTACGCAAAGCTAAAAACGGGGAAATCTTACTAAATCGGGTAAACGTAAAATTAATAACTCGCTTAAAAATGAAAATAGAAATAAAGCTCGGAGTAAATAGTGACCTTAAATACGGAATGTTACAACCTTGGACTTTGAAAAGTGACATAATAGACCCCTATAGTTATAACTTTGATAAAATGAAACTTTTAGTCCTTTTAGTTATAAGTTTCTGAAATTTACGATATATACCTCTTGCATGGATTATAATTACAAAACATGTCCAAATTGCCATGCAAGCTTATTTTAACATTTCAATAGAAATTTATAAGTTATAATAAACTAAAATATGAAGTTTTAACATAACACAAGTTTAATTTAATGATTCGTTAAGCTAGGAAGTAAAATGGGTCAAATTAGGGTTTTGAAATGAAAACGCGCAGGTTTTAAGATTAAATTCTTTCATGACTTATCAAAGCACTTATTTTAACATTATATAAGCTTATTAGGATAGATTATAACAATAGTTTACAAGTTTAGCTCATAGTTTAAGTAAAAACATGAAATTAGGGTTTCGGGTGTACGGTTTTAAATCAAAAAGGCATAACACTTAGGTTTTTGAGTTTAAAGCTTTATATTATGATTTTAGCAAGATCATATGAACATTATGACGTTATGAAAGTAGAACATAAGCTTAGAGAACCTGGTTTGAGCTTATAGCTTGGAAACGGGTCAGAATCGGGACTTTCGGCTTCGTACGCCTAGAATAACGACTCCCGGGCTTTGTTTCTTGGTTTCTTTTGCTTCCTTTCTATACTTGAGACTTCTTAAGATCACTTAGGATCTATTAGAGCAAAGTATTGCTTCTATGAAGGGTTATAGAGGAGGAAGTGGGGGATGAAGAAAAATGAATGATTTAGGTTCCTATTTATAGTAGTTTAAAGGCAAAGGAGTTAAGGAACACTTAGGATCTATTCATGGACATGTGGAGGGTCTAGAGGGTGACTAGGAGAGGCTATATGGTGATTTGTTAAGGCTAGGAACTAGATTGAAGTAGTGTTGGAGTGCTTGTGGTGCCATGACTTAAAAGAAAGAACAAGAGCACATGTGAAGCTTTTTAATCAAAAACAAATGAAGATATTTGTTGTAGTAGCTGAGTAAGCAACTTAGTATGCAGGTGGGTAAGTTATTTTGCAAAGGAATCCTTTAAAATGGGTCAATATTGCAAAAGAATGACTTTCGGGTTCATATGATCTCATAAGGGTTCGAATTCTTGTTTTTGGCTTATATTTCGCATATATTGATCAAGAAGTGATTAAAATATGATCTTAAGGTTTGTAATAATAAGTATTAATAAAAGTTAGCAAGTGGTTTGGGTTAAAACGGGTTAAAAATGAGTAAATAAGGTTGCGGGTTCACATAGGGCTCATTTAGGGTTTCTTTGGCTTTCTTGGCTTATATTTCAAATATTGTTGATTAGGAATGATGGAATACAGATCCTAGGGCTTATATAAAGTATTATCAATGAATTTTGGTCATTGGTTTAAGTTAAAATAGATTGAAATTGAAAGAATAAGCCGTGGCTTGGAATTAGGGTTCATATAAGGCTTTTAGGGTTTTCTAGCTTTGTAATTCTCGTACATTGTTGAAGAAAGGATGGTTAATGATAGATAAAGGTTTGTAAACTCATTTTATGGGTTTACAATGACTCTTGGTTGCTTACTTGAGAATGAGATGGTCTGAAAATGAGTAAATGGGTCAAAATTATAATTAGGGTACAATTAAGGTTTTCTGGATTTGTTTCTTGGATAATTGAGGTAGAATGATGAAATGATAATGGAATATGATTGAGGATGTTGTAATTTATGTTATTATAACTTATTTAAGTATTGGTTTAGGTTTACAATGGATAAAAATCAAGAAACGGGTCATGGTTCAGAAACTAGCTCGGTTTTAGGGTTTAGGATTTTGAATTAGGGTTTTAAGAGTAAAAATGTGTATGAAAGTTTATGAATAGAATAATTAGGGTTTACACATTGTATATTGAGTGTAGTAGCTTGTACACAAGTGATGGTGAAGAAATTAAAATGAAAACGGAGTTAAACGGTTATTTTAGAGATCATGCTTAATGACTTGTACATTGAGCTTTTAGAGATTTGTACTTTGAGTTGAAGGGATTTTATATTTCAAATGAGATCTTATATTGCTTGTACATATGCTTTAGTAGCTTGTGCATTCACTTTAGGGGTTAACCCTTCCATGAGATTAGGGTTTAGGGCATCCGATAATGGTTTAAAGCCCGTTTTGATATGATGTTGCAAATGGTACCTTATAGGAATAATGTACCTTGTAATAATGATATTATGATATTGATTTGACATGTTATGATGTTTGCTTGACATATATGAAGACAGGATTGCCATAGATAGGTTGCGTGAGCTCGTCTACTTTAGTTATGACATACTGAGATATATAAGTAATGTAATAAAGCGAAAAATTTCCCCGTACAATTGTGATAATAGTAAAATAGGTTTTGCATTTGATGAAAATTCTTGGGTTGTTATAGTCTCCACCCCTTACAGAAATCTCGTCCCGAGATTTAATTGAAAGTTATAGTGGTATTGTTTAGAGATAGGTACTGGGTATGAATTTAGGTTAATCAAGGTCACAAGTTCACGTGTGTGATGCATTTATAATTATGTTGTTTATAATTATGTTGTACACCATAATTATAATTACCTCCTTTCACACGTCTACTTATTTTCAAGATCATACTCTTGGAGTGACAGTCAATCGGATTTCTCTTGATTCTGGTAGAAGCTTGGGTGCAAATAAAAATACTTTCGATTTACGGAACCCTATGGGTTATGGTCTACCTTCTGCTATTGCCAATCTAATCGTAAAAGAATTGTTATTTTTAACCTTTAAATGTCAACATCGAATAAGAATGCTATCACAAGTCTTTGTCAAAATTTTCATACCTAGTGTATTGATATATTTACTTTGTTATAGATTCTGTGTTTTTCCTTGTTATTACGTTGCAGAATATAACAGAGAATTTTAGAATACGGAGATCATGGAATGAGTGATGTCAAGGAATGATTATGAATTTGTAAGAGAGTTGCTAATCATTATGGAGGATAGAGATTTTGAATGAACGATGATGAAGGTATAATGATATGAGTTAAGGAATGGTTAGTACTAACGGATGTAAGAAACTTGTTTTTGTTACAGTATGTCTATATACTTAAGCCTACTTTTTTATAATTATCACTTACAAAAAGAAGCGTTCCAACTCAGTGTAACTGAGAATTTATAATTCATAGTTCGGAGGATTTATAATTTCCTTATTCAAATGAGAAGCATTTAATTCATTTTCAATAAGGTGATCATAATATCTTAAAGATGGTGTTTGTACTGACGCCCATATATCGAGATGAAAAAATTTTGTTTCTAAATGGTTATGGAGGAGAGTATTAGAGTTTGAGTATGGATAGAATTCGACATATAATGTCGAGTTTTGTATACCAAACGGATAACAAGATGTAACGGAGTTATCTCTTATTATTTCATAGATAACTTTAATTCGAACTTTACATATGAAGAGAGTGATACTTATGTTAACATGTCTCAAGATTTAGTTGAGAGATAGAGTGATGTTGGAAAATAGATGTTTTTAGCTCCTACAGTTTCTAGTCTGATGGCCTACTTTGTGGCAATTCTAACACCTAACAATGCACGATCATGTGTGATGCAGAGTACCTCTAAAGGGGGATGAGGTCCATTATATCCACGGTTTCCATTATCCTTAAGGATTTCATGCCTTCCATTTTTGCTGCTGTGGTGATAATTGTGTGGTTGTTATTGTTAAGGTTATTTGGGTAGTCATTTTGGTTATGTGTTTGTCGTTGGAGTGGTTATTGGTTGTTGCTGATCATTAGGGGATAGTTATTGTTGTTGTTGGTGTTTCCTTCTATCATCGATCTTTCATTTGTGATCATTGGTTTCTTGCACAAAATTATGCTTTATTATTTGGTCCATTAGTTTGTGAGCTATGTTGGTGGCTTCTTCCAGAATCTGAGGTTTTGAAGCAGTAACGTTTCCTTCAATGCTTTGCGGCAGTCCCCCGATGAAAGCTTCCATAAGTTTCTCAGAATTTGGCACCATGTTTGGACATAAGAATGCTAATTCTTGGAATCTTCTAATATAAGTCTTGAGATCACTTCCATTTACAGTTAGACCATAAAATTATCTTCACATTTTCTTGATTGAGTTTTGAGGATAGTACCTTGTTCGTCAGAAGCCTTTTTAAACTCAGGTCCAGTGATTTGATTAGCTTGATCTATTCCATAGGCTGGGCATATGCATATCACCAAGACCAAGGCTATCATCAGTTAAAGTACCCGTTGCAAATGTTATGTATTTTCCTTAGCACATGCTTCATGAGAATACTGATTCAGTTCGTTCATTACCCAGAGAATAAGGCCTACTTTTACTCCTTCTCTTTACCATTAAAAGAGAAAGGTTGACAGCTGATAAAATCTTATATAGTTTCTTGTTTTTACTGCAGGTAAGTTCCAGTAAGATTGTTGGGATTACTAGCACTTGCTATGGCAGTAGTCTGTGCTTCCATGGCTGTAGTAAGATCAGCAATCAGTTGCCGGATGGCATCTAAAGTTATGGCTGGTGTTTCGAATGTTGAAGTCTTTTTGGGAGGCATTCTATCAACATAAGAGAACATGTAGTAAGAATGACATCACAAGTTTAGAAAGGTAATACTTTAAAGAAAATGTGATGCTTAAAATGCTTAGAGAAATGCTTATTTTTGGATTTTAAGCACTTAGAAGTTATGGTATGATTCATGAAGACGGAGATAATGATACAAATGATGGAGATGATGATGGAAGAAAGAGATAAGTTGGAAACAATAAGGTATGAAACGGGATTTCCTTTATAAATAACTTGCCTTTTTACTGTACATTTAAGCTCCAAAATGTGTGCCTTTTAGCTAATCTTCACCAAGTACTTCGTAATTACTGCAAATAACAACTTTAAGCAATTAGTTACTAATTTTTGCAATAATTTATACAAAATAGGTAAGAAATATGGGATAAATGATGCTATAAAAGTGACGTTAACTGATGTCATCAAATATCCCCCCACTTGAATCTTACTTGTCCTCAAGTAGACTTTAGAAAATTTTATGAAAATGTATCCAAACTATAGTCAAGGATTTTTCCTTTTAGCATTTATTTGTTCAATTAAAAGTACACAACTAAACACCTTACGAAATAGGAAAATGAAAACTCTCAATTCGTTCAACAAATCTATGTTGTAACATTCAACTAATTCACTTAATTGCTCAGTCGTGACGAGTATTCTATCATAGGCTTGGCAAGGATACATATCTCCACCACTAAAGCTAAGGAGTAACAAGTTTATAAAGGTAAATTGGTTTTAAAAGGTTTAATGGGTTTGATCACTCTTTCTAATCTCTATCGATACCAATATTCCAGAAAAGGTTACAAAATCACACATACACACCCATAATGATGGGAAAGACACATATGACTACATTCGAACCTTAACTCGAATAAGCTAAAGAATAGGACTAGCAGTCTTCACCAAAAGTCGTAAACTAGTAGGGGCGACAAACCACATATACACATCCATAACGATGGAGTAGACATACATAATTGCATTCAATTCCCCCACTCGAGTAAAACCAATGGTTAGGATGAAGAATGATATAAGGTAGGGATCTTCTAATCCTTTCTCCAAAAGTAATAAACCAACAAGGCGGACAAAATCACGCATACATGGCCGTAACGACAGAATAGACATATGTGATTGATCGCATCCTCATTCGAGTAATACCAAAGGTTACGAATTAGGAAAGGGAAAATAATTGTTGTTAAATAAAAAGAACAAAAACAAATAGATTAAGTCCAAACAAATAAGGTACAATGTTGCTAGTAACTTTCCCGACCATACCCATGAAAAAGACACAAATCGTGGACTACTCCATGTTTAGAAGACACAAACCAGACTTGAAAAATATCTTGATCAAAGATAAATGAAAACAACCCTTAGTTGCCATTCCCATAACGGTCAAGTCCCAATCGTCTATAATATACATACTCAACAAAAATTAGTGGCGATATCTACCACTTTATACAAAACTTTACATCGTCGATTTATAATACGTATCAACGAATAATTGATCCTTCAAATAATATCAGTTTAAGCTTAAGTGAACCGATTATATAATCCTCCAAACTTCGTCCTCTTTTTTGTTGCGATTTTTCTAGTTTTTTTGATTTTTTATCATAAATATAAACATACTACGAATTTCGGTGTAATTTCACCAACTTCACGATCTCGATAAATCCAGATAATTTATCCATAATCCTTAATACTTCGGATATATATATAAAAGTAATTGTGAGAGTAGCAAAACATACTGAAAAATGACTACCTTTTACATTCCCATTGCATTGAGCAATTTCCCGACCTAACTATGGATGAAAAATCAACACTTGCCCAATTGCATTGTGCAATTTTACCAACCATACCAGAGATAGATAATTTCCATTGCAATACAGGAAGTACAATAATTTACACAAAAGTAACTAGCAACCGATTAAGGACTTAATCTAATAGGGTAGGCTAAGGTGTAAAGGTGTAACGAAACAAACATTTGGTGTAAAAAAGACAGAAATGCTTCAACATGTTTTTTAGGGGGAATGTTACTCTAATGATAAGAGTAAACAAAGGGTTTAAACGGGGGTTAACTAACTAGTGTGGTTAGTTAATATCACAACATATAGGTTTTTTGGGTGAATTCCTAGAAATTTACTAGTTTAGACAAGTTACTTCATCTATTTAAAATAGTACTTATTATTGTGGTCTCGAATAGATATACCAAGCCAAGTTCTAAAGTCTATAACATCATCGGCACACTCATATTTTTATGGAATTTAGTGGTAGAATTAAGGGAAAAGGAAAGGCTAAATTCTCATAATATCTAACAAGGGTTATGTATGCAGGTCATGTAACTAGTAATTTTACAAAAGTATGCTTGATTTTTTTTTTAAATTTAGGCATGTTTTAAGCATTTTATTGTGAAAAATAGGACAAGTAAGCGTTTTAATTCTCCCCCCACTTGAAGTATACAACGACCTCGTTGTATAAATATAAAATTAAAAACAGGAATTTAAAAGAATTAGAACGAGAAACTCCTCTGAGATTTGCTCGATTTGATCCTCCATGTTGAGTTTGTGAGGAAGATTGTGTGTTGTAAATGCGTCTGAATGCCCGCATGATTACAATACATAGAATTTCAAAATATAAATACTCTACCAAAGTCGTCATTTTCGTTCATTAAGGTCATGTATAAAATATAAAAAAACAAGTGCAATTCTAACTCCGTGTATTCGTTAGTTAGACTCGAAATAAAAACCTAAAACTGTACAGGAAGTCGATACGCCGTATCCATAAAACAGGATATGCAGTATTGAGACTTGTATTAAAAAATCCTAAGGTACGGGTTAGTCATCTAATACGATGTATTCATTTAATGAATATGCCGTATAGACTGAACTGACAATAAAGTTTTAAAAGTGCAGAAAATAAAGACTGGATAACGTCTAGAAAGCTAATATGCCGTATCCATTGAGGTTGGATACGCCGTATCGGCCATCTAGGAAGACAGACTTGATAATTGAAAATACATTCTGGGTTGTCTCCCGGCAAGCACTTTTGTTTACAGAAAAGTCTTTAAGTTAGACTTGCCCAGTTTTATCCCATCCTTATAAAACAATTTGAGGTCGAACGGGATACAAAACGGCACATATAAATTCTTAATTATTAAACTGAATGGCATCCCTTTGATAAAATATTTTTGAATCATGAATTTAATCATTATGAAAAAGTCTTTTACAGTGAAAGACTTACTCGGTGTGTCATGATTTGTTTCAACATCCTCATTAAATTCATGAGAATTGGTATTAACATTATCATTAATAATACCATCTGATGGTTTGATAGAAGCATCATCCAAAGGTAATTCGATGTTGACTTTATCATTATCATTTCCCGAATCCGTTTTTAAATCATTGATAAAAAATAATTTATAAGAAAAAGAACTTTTGTCATATATGCAAATGTAATCTTCATCATCAAATTCGTCAAGCGATATTCTAAAGTCAATTTCATTGTTATCAAGAGGACTTACCGGAGGTTCGGACTAGATCTTGTGGTCAGTTTCCAATGCATCATTGTAGATAATGGCTCAGAACTCGTTCTCAAAATATATGAAGTAGACAATATCTACAAAATACCTGACCTTACCATATGTATCAGTTTCCCAGTTAAACTCTTGACCACGCCTATGAGCTTTTTCAGCTTAAAGCTTAATATACTCCTCCATAGTAATATCAGGGTTGTCCATTTTCTGTAATAAATTTTCTATGAAAGAAAAAGGTCAAATGGACTAATACGCCATATTCAGCAAACTAAATACGTCGTATTAATGTTAAAGTCGAATATGCTGTATTTGTTTAGAAAAAAAATTATACGCCATATCCAGAAAGATGAATACGCCGTATTCAGTATTCGACTCAGAAAAATTACAACGAACTGTAATAATGCAGAAAAAACACACAAACACAAATATACAAAAATATACAATGCATAAAATTAAACACACACACAAATATGCAAGTTAGTCTAAACTAAACTAAAAACACAAAGTCTAAAACTAAAATACTATAAACAAGAATTAAACAACTTCACTCCCTGGCAACGGCGCCAAAAACTTGATGTGTCGTTGTGCATAGGTATTATTTTGTTATCAAGATTTACATTTATATTTTCCCGACTATACCTAAAACAACACTCATGGGCAGTGTACCCGATCAGATGTAGCTTTGTTGGTAAGTAAGGTGTCGATCACTGTGAGCGAGAGTGTAATTCATAGTTGTATCAGTATTTTAGTTATCTACTCTATGTTAGTTTTAATTATCTAAGTCAGTTCTAAGTTAAACTAGTTTTAAGTTAAACCTATGCTAAACCTAATTCTAACGGATAAAGGGGGTTTTCAATCTGAGAGACTGGCACAAGTTTGGTGGTGACTTAAATTTACTTCCGCTACCAAAACATACGCAAGACAATAGTCAAAAGATAGAAGAGCGATCAAGCCAATTTTAAGGAAACTGTATTAGCCATGATTAGTCAAATATAACGCTAGTTTGTTTATTAGTGCAATGATTGCTTATCTTAAAGTGGCATATCATTTCTAGATTTAGGCGGTACTTCTTCCTAAAACTTAGACACGCTAATTCTGTCACAAATATTGTTGTTTTTATTTTAATTAGGGTATTATAAAATTCCTCCTCAATAGGCCTACTTTACCACAAGGGTGTATAGTACCTTTATTGGGTTAAAGCAAACAACCAAATAAAGAATACTAGTTATTGCATTTGCCACTTTTGCGGTGATATTTTTGTCTTCCAAACAAACCTCATAAATAAGTCTTGATTACAATAAGATATTGTCATTTGGTAGGTATAGACACAAGTTCTCTAGTTATTTAAGTGTTTATTATGATTCAAAAGATTTCAAAACCGAATAAAGATATTGAAGCCTTTTTGAAAGAATAAAAATTGCAATTAACTTAACAATGTAAGTTTGCTATGAGTTCGATTTAGAATTAGGACAATTCTAATGTTCCTATTATAGCTTTCTCGCAAGTAAAAGTATAGGAATGAGTCTTCTTTTTCCCAAGGAAAATAGACATTGTTTGTTTTCTACAAGAAAAGGACAAACCCATGTTTACGTTATACATTGCATTAATACATTAAAAGAAATTACAAAGTTCATTTTTAGTTATTCCCTTTAAAATTAACAACCCAATATTTTAAAATAAAACAATAAATCCTACAAGGGTCTAAGATCGAACATGAACTTCTACCATCACATCAGTTGATTTGCTAGCAATGGTGAACTCAAAATGTAATCAACGAGTGATAATTGCCTCATGTGAAACTCTTGTTTTGAATGGGACCTAAGAAGCTATAATCCAGAATAATAATGTCAAGATCAAGGCAATATTGTCTAGAATAATAATGTCAAGTTGGCATGTTTTGCCCCATCATATGCCTTAGGTTAAGGTCTCACCTATCTTAACTTGATTTAAGTCGTCCAATCGAGAATCATGTATAATCGCACTAGGTCTCAAGCGTAGTAGATAAAACACCTTGGGATTGCAATTAACCTACTTCTTAGGCAGAGTAAAAATCAAGTTCAAGTGTTTTCACAATTTGATGGCAAAGACTTAATTAAATGGGTATTAATATTTGGATTAAACTGGTGTACCAAAAACACGTATGAAGAAACATGTAATCTTATGATCTAAGCCAAGAATAAGAAAGAGATGTGGGTTGTGATGTTTAGATAGAGAAAGTGATGAAATGGATGATATTATTACTATGTGGAAATATGGAAGAAATGAAAACAACCAACCCTTCTCCAAGGCTAGGAGAGGGCTTATATAGTTACATGATGGCCGGCCCATGGGCTATGATGGGCTTCCCATGGGCCTTGGGCCGGATTAGCTTCTATACTTAACATGACACAATCTACGAGCTAAGACCTATTACAACTTGGAAGTGACCGACACTTTTTGTGTTTCCAACAATCTCCCCCTAAGGGAGGTCACTCCATTTTACAAAACTTTAAGCCTAGCATACAATGCTTTGTCTTTAGTCTTTAGCTCGTCCTTTTGACATTCTCCTGTGAGTATGTTGTAGTGATCATTGATTTCTGGATTGAGCTTGTTCCTTGAACTTGTATTTGACATTGTGATCTTGAGCATCTTGAGATCATCAACCAAGCACAATCTCTTCGCCATCTTGAAACTTTTCCATCTTGTGGATTTGTGATTTCTGAACCAACATGCTCATACCTTTCTTGAATGGTTGTCTTGAAAAACTTTAATGCTACGTCTTTCTTGAGATTCGTTAACTATAATACTTCGTCACTTCGAGAAAGACGTTCGTTATCAGAGTAGCGGAAGTCTTGAAATATGTATTTGAGCCTTTCATGAAGTCCTTATGTTTGTCTATCGGGTATGAGCATGTGGCTATGGATCTTGTGAGTCAGCGGGAAACAGGTACCTTCACCACCATCTTTAAGTTTCCTGCAATAAAACAGTTAGCAATAAAGCAGGGGGACGAATATGGCTTTGTCATTTACCCAGGTTTAGTTAGAGTAACCTTCAAATTTGTGAGGATCGACCTGTGATCAGATAGATTCAATTTAAGAAGAATCTTCTTGACAGGATTTCCAGCTGTAGTATTGAATCTTTCTAACACATAAGTATTAGATTCATCGTACTCAGCATGTTCTCATTATCGGAATGTCTCAAAGCAGACAGCACGATAAGAGTGAACCAGTGAGTTACTATCTCACCGATTGATATAGAAAATCGATTTGAAAATCAATCGACGTGTCACTTACTAAAGTGGTTTTGTGACACATCGATAGTTTTAAGCAATTCAAAAATCTTTCACCGTTGATCCATAACCTGGAACAAGTTTGATTCATAAAGAATCGCACCATTGTTGCTTTCCAGTTGTCACAAGCTTGATTCATAAGAATCGCACAAGTCACCTACCATGAGCTTGTTTGATGTTGGCTCAAGCAGGATTTCCATCTTCATTGTGAATACCTAAGTATCACTCGGATGTTCTGGCAAAATCACAAGGATCTTGCGTAGGACTCTAATGATATTACTTGATATTCACATTGTGTGAGATAACAAGCTAAATTATGACAAGTGTCCTAATGAGATTAATGGATGATCTCTTTTGGCTCTAGACTCAATAGTGCACTTTTAATTTTAGTGATCGGAGGCTGGAGCTGAGTGCCACCTTTTCAATATCAACTAACTCGGAGTGAGAAAGTCAATAGAAATGAGTGTATCTCCGTGAGTTTTGAAACAAAGTCTTTCCGACTTTGAGTGGCTGGGAGGGGTTTGTGCATAGCGTCACTGGGTCCATGACTGTCTTCAATGTCAGACAACACCTAAGTGTTTCTGACAGCATATGTATTGACCCGGTTTCTGCCTAAGTGTATGGAGGGCTTCTTTCTTTTCACCCTTTATCCTTACATTTCTTTTTCATTCTTCAACCCCTTCAATGCTTACCGAGACTTCATAACTAACACCTTGTTGGGTTTGTTCCAGTGTTAGCTCCATCTCAGTCGGCATTATTCCCGATTCTCACTTTTTCTCCTTTTTAATCATACCTAAGGACTTCTACACTAACTAGTGGATATCCCTGGGTAGATCCCTCCGGTTCTGGCTGGATCATGGGATTTGAATACCTATACCTAACCACCTTATAACTCCATAAAATTAAGTACATGGTCGGTCTTTTAGGGTATTCCATCACCATTACAAACCAAAATCATTGAAAAATTCATTCAAAGTGTTTGATATAAATATCAAAAGGTTTACACTTTGAATGTTTTTAATCATCACTAAAAGCTCCCCCTTAACATGTGCATCGTAATCGTAGTACATGCTAAGTGTGGAGTGCATCGAGTCCATTTTAATTGATTACTTCTGTCAATATACATTAAGTCCAGGTTAATCACATTTTCTCCCCTTATCCAAAATGTTAATCCCTTGATATTTTGGATATCAATTGATTAACCGTTCGGGGACAAAATGATGTATTCTAGCAGAATGGAACATATTATTGCTCCCCCTCAACTTTTGAGGGTTTATAAGATGGTGCCGAGTAGCAATGTGTCTGTACAGCAGCATGTTGCTAGAAGAGATACTGTTGAGAGTATTTATATGTGCTCAACTCTCTGTGATTCTCTCATATATATTCGTAGATCTCGTGTCAGTGACATTCTGCTATTTTTCACCGCAAAAAAATCTACATAGTTCAATAACATAGTTCACAAGATAAAATTTTCGAGATTGACCTTGAAGATGAGGAACAACATATGATAATTATGGTCTTTAAAGCAGCCGTAAGTCACCCCCGTATGTATGGTCTTACATGCGATAGAGTCTAAATCTCTCCAAGGCTCCGCTGAGTGATATCGCCGCCGTAGTGCTCTCTGATGTGTATCTTTCGAGTACTCTTGATGCTTCTCTGCTGATGTTGTCCAGATCGTGCTAATGGATTTGTGTGTGTGATCAATCGTTTGCTCCGAAGTCTGTGGCAGATATCCATTCTGATTTCCCTTGAGGCGGAATCATTTCTTGAGCAGTCCCAGTACTTCATCGAAGAGTACCATCGCTAAAACTTATGTAGTTCATCATGCGCATCAATCTATTCATATTGTCTTTGTTCTCATTAGATGAAATCTCTGGGGATTGGAGTATTGGTGTTAATCGTCTCTTCTTCTCAAATTAGATATGTACGTGTCAGGCTTTGTGAGGTTGAGTTTCTTTTGATAGCTTTCAACACCCAATTGAAGGTCTTCCACACGCCTTTGGATGACAACATTCTTGGAACAGTCTGAGACATTAAAGTGTGAAGACGTTCTTCAACGATGGATTTGTCACCTTTCCTAGCACGAGGAAGATAGCAGCATGTCTTCAATGTCTTAGATCTGAAGTCTGTGGAAATCACCTTCTTTAACTTGTTATGCAGATGTCGTCATCCGTACTGTACGAGTGATCCAATTAGTCAAGATGCTTGTGTTTGCCACCTTTTCGACTATTTCACCTTTGTGACAACAATAATTCTTCTTTTTGAGTAGATGTCACAAGCTGAATCCCTTGTGGCCGCAAATGCATAGAATTGTCTTCGCTTCTTACCCCCAATGTGAGATTCCCCAGAGAAGCGAAATTTGTCCATACGTTGGACTATCACTTTGACTCTACATGAGTTGGGCACTAAGTCTTTAATCCATTTAATATTTGCCGTAATCTGCAGCCTTGGTCTTCGTAACTGAAGTATAGATTACCTTACGGTTTGCCATCACACACAACATAGGCACTCAAGCTCGTTATGATGAGTGATGAATTGGTATGACAGCACGACCTTGAGAATTTGGAAACCAACGTTAGTGGCTTTCGCAGATCATGGAGGATATCTGGCGGCCTTCGGGGTTGATCCAGTCCAATTTTTGTTGTGCCTTTGTAGACTTCTTCACAAAAGTATTCAAGTTCAGTCAAGCTCTTGCATGTTCCTTGTTGGGAATTACGTTTTCCTAACTTAGTACCGACAGTATTAATAGTTAGTACTGATAGTTATAGTTAGTACTGACAGTACAAAAGTATTTTAATTACTGATCATGAATAGATTAGATGTAATCACAGAATGAGATGAGAAATTGAGATAATCCGCTCTCCGCCACTAAAAGCCAGAAACACTAATCTGAGAAGCCCACACTATCCTTACGTGTAACACCATATCTATTATTGCTAACAAGAAAGAGTAAGTTCTGCTAACAACAGCATCGTTGACAGGAAATCCTACACCCTAAGCTGATCACTCCACGTCTCATGGGATATCTTAATCCAGAAAGACTGCAAGAAGTAGCACCTGCCAAACCCGCCTCCCCTCCCCCCCCAAACGTACTATCAACCCGTGCGCTGTTTAGGTACCTCAGAATATTGCAGTAATGTGAGCAAGCACTCTGACATGTACTCACATAAGAACTCTATGTAGAACTATACTCTTGATATATGCATAAGTTCTAGCATAGTCGCAGTCATTCTACTGTGGATATATCTCGACTCGCTCTGTAAAGTATAGCATTATCTATGGAGAAATCATTGTTATGTAGCTGTCGTGTATGTGTATCTTGCTGGTTTTTCTCAGATAAGTGCCCTTGACGAGGAATGACTTGTAATCGTAGCCCCTCCCTAATCCTCCGCCTATCTCCCCACATTGAATGCCATCTTAATTCCTGCTTAAATGAGATGAACTATGCTCTCTGAGAGCACTCTCATTTGTGGTTCACGAGTACTGTGGTTTGGAATATAGTCATTTACTCTGTAGTTATATACATTTCTTGTCTTTCATCTTAATAGGCTACAGAATCTATTCAGTTGGACTCATCAAGTGGAATCAGGCCTGTGAGAAACTCTGAGTAAGAGACAAAAACAAATCCTATGTTTATACATCTCCATCCTCACAAACTAAAAATGTCTGGATCACAAGATGAAATTCCACCACCACCACCACCTCCACCATATCACATAAACACCAACACAACAAACTCTCATAACAATATCACACCATCAACTTGCCTATTCTCAAAAAGGGAGAATATGATATATGGGCTATGAAAATGGAACACTATTTGGCCCATACAGACTATCCAATCTGGGAGGTTATACAAAATGGGAATGGTCCTGTATCAATCACTACAGATACACAAGGACAAATTAAGGTTTTGCCTCCCAGAACTGCAGAAGAAATTGTAGCCAGAGAAAGAGAGAGAAAAGCAAGGACCACCTTGCTTATGGCTCTACCAGAAGATCATCTTGCTAAATTCCATAAGATGACTGATGCAAAAGAGATGTGGGATGCCATCAAATCTAGATTTGGTGGAAATGACGAATCCAAGAAGATGCAGAAGTATATCTTGAAGCAACAGTTTGAAGGATTCTCTGTATCCAACACAGAAGGGCTTCACAAAGGCTATGACAGGTTCCAAAGTCTTCTGAGTCAATTAGAGATTCATGGAGCAGGTGTATCCACTGAGGATGCAAATCAAAAATTCCTAAGATCTCTACCTTCTGCCTGGTCACAAGTTTCCTTAATTATGAGGACTAAACCAGGAGTGGACGGTCTCAGCTTTAATGATTTGTACAATAATCTAAGAGTCTTTGAGAGTGATGTAAAAGGCTCTACTGCATCATCCTCTAGCCTGCAAAATGTAGCATTTGTCTCTGAGAACACCAACAGTACTAATGAAGTTAGTACCGCTTATTGTGTTCCCAATCCTTCTAGTCAAAACTCACAGTATGAACAAACATCATCATACTCATTACTTGCTAATCAATCAAGTTGCCCTCAACTGGATCATGAGGACTTGGAACAGATTGATGAATATGACCTAGAAGAAATGGACTTGAAGTGGCAAGTGGCCATGATCTCAATGAGAGTGAAAAAGTTTTACAAAAAGACTGGTAGAAAGCTACAGTTTAATGCAAAAGAACCAGTTGGCTTTGATAAGACCAAAGTTTAGTGCTACAATTGCCACAAGACAGGGCATTTTGCTAGAGAGTGTAGAATCAAGGGAAATCAAGATAATAGGAGGATGGATACTTAGAACTCTGGAAATAAGGATGAGAGTAGAACTGGAAAGAAGGAGGACTCTAAAGCATTGGTGATAATTAATGGAGAAGGTGTAGATTGCACAAATCATTCAGAAGAAGATGAAGATTATGCTTTGATGGCTTGCAACAGCTCAGAATCAGGCACAAAGGTAACTTCTTGTTCAAATAAGTGTAAAGAGTCTTATACTAACCTTAAAAAACTGTATGATGCTCAGAGAGAACAACTTAGTGATGCAAGCATAGAAATAAAGGCATATTCTCAAGGTCTTAAGAAAGTTGAAGCACAGTTAGGTTCTCATCAACAAGGTCAACTTTGGTATGAACAAAAGATAAAATTTATGAAGATAGACTTAGATGATATAACAGATGTTCTAACATACCGTAAGAAATTGCTAGCAGAAGCTCAAAAGGAAAAAGAAGATTTAAAGGCTAAAGTAGAAAAATGGCATAACTCTTCTAAGAATCTTAGTAAACTGCTTAATACCCAAATGATTGCTAATGATAAGTTTGGGCTTGGGTATAGGGATCACAAATATGATGGTATTTTAAGCTATGAAAATGAAGTTTTACAAAGTGTTTTTATGAATAAAGATAGTGAGTTAGAAAAACAACCTTTATATGATAGGTTTGTTACAACAGGAGGAATGCATGCTATACCCCCACCCATGATAGGGAATTATATGCCATCTAGACCTGATATTGAAATAGATTACTCACAATTTACATATGGTCCAAAACAGACCCAACCTAGTGAATCTGAATCCCAAACAAGTGAATTTGATACCTGTGAATCTAACATTAGTACAAAACCCTCTGAATTAGTGTATGAATCAGAAAGTGAAGATGAGTATGTGTCAATACCAACAAAAGAACAGGAAACACCTAGTTTTGCTAACGAGCAAGTAAAAACTCCTAAGGAAACTATTAAGAACAAGTTCACACATAGTCAAAAACCTAAAGCTGACAAGAAAGAGTTGGGGTATGGGTTTACTGCAAGAGCATATTTTGTATGTGGAAGTCTTAATCATCTAATTAGAGATTGTGATTTCCATGAGAAGAGAATGGCTAGACAAGCTGAGTTAAACAAATGGTTGAACAGGATTTCTGATCAAAGGGAAATAAGGCCAATTTGGAACAATGTGCAAAGAGTAAATAGACAAAACCAATTTGTTCCTACAGTAGTACTAACTAGAACTGGCAAAATTCTAGTTAATACTCCTAAAGCCAGCGGTACTAAAAATGTTAGTACTGCTAGGCATTATTTTAACAGACAGACAATACTAACTAGTACTGCTATGAAAATTAATACTGTTAAGCCCATTGTGAATAGAGTAAGACCAACAAATGTTTTTCACAAAACTTACTCACCATCTTCAAGTCCTATAAAAAAGACAACAGTACATAGCATAAATTTTTCAAAACAAAAGGTTAATACGGCTAAGGTAAAAGTAGTTAGTACTGTTGGAGGAAAAAGGGAAACTACTGTTAAGCCCTCAATAGGTTGTAATTAAAGACCACAAAGATACAACTGGCACAATATCTCTAAATACAATGGTAGATCCAGTCTTAGAAATTGTTACACTTTCAAAAATCCACTAGGCAGACTCAAGCCCAAAAAGGCTTGGGTCCCTAAGAGAATCTAATCTCTTTTATTTGATGTGCAGGATTATCCACATAGAGCTTTAAAGATAAAGGGATTGTTAATAGTGGATGTTTCAGGCACATGACTGGAAACAAGGCCTACCTTGCTGAATTTCAAGACTTTAATGGTGGCCCTGTTGCTTTTGGAGGTAGTAAAGGTTACATCACTGGTAAAGGTGCTTAAAATCCACATTGATGACAATGTAGCTGATCTACTAACCAAGGCATTTGATGTTAGCAGATTCTAGTTCTTGGTTGTTACTATTGGGATGATAAATCCATAAGCTGCATTGGTTAAAGGGAGGCAATATGATGTGTTGTATAGTTTGTATGCAATGTTAAGTATGCAGAAACTTGTTAACCATAGGTGATGCAGAAACTCTGAATAAGAAGAACAAACAAATCTAGTTATACATCTTCATCCTAAAAACTAAACATGTCTGGATCACAAGATAAAATTCCACCACCACCACCACCTCCACCATCATCACCACAAACACCAACCCAACAAACTCCTCATACAGTATCAACCATCAAGCTGCATATTCTCAAAAAATGAGAATATGATATATGGGCTATAAAGATGGAACACGGCCCATATAGACTATCCAATCTGGGAGGTTATACAAAATATGAATGGTCCTGTATCAATCACTACAGATATACAAGGACAAATTAAGGGTTTGCCTCCCAGAACTGCAAACGAAATTGTAGCAAGAGAAAGAGAGAGAAAAGCAAGGACCACCTTGCTTATGGCTCTACCAGAAGATCATCTTGCTAAATTCCATTTATAAGATAACTGATGCAAAAGATATGTGGGATGCCATCAAATCTAGATTTAGTGGAAATGACAAATCCAAGAAGATGCAGAAGTATATCTTGAAGCAACAGTTTGAAG
>BQNB010001177.1:0-30802 GCA_026074375.1 Tanacetum coccineum
GATCGCTTATGATTGCTCTCGGAGCACCGAATCGGGAGAAAATAGATTTTAAGAACTTAACAACTACTCTAGCATCGTTTGTGGGGAGCGCTTTTGCTTCAACCCATCGTCTTGCTTCAGTTGTTGTGTAATTCGTTTCTGCTTCAGTCATCGTCTTGCTAGCGTAATGAATTGGTCGGAAATGCTTCTCAATCCTTTGCCCTAGGACCGCACCTATTGCATAATCACTTGCATCGCACATGATTTCAAAAGGTTGGTCCCAATTCGGAGCAATGAG
Organism: Tanacetum coccineum; assembly: GCA_026074375.1. Lineage (NCBI taxonomy): Eukaryota > Viridiplantae > Streptophyta > Magnoliopsida > Asterales > Asteraceae > Tanacetum > Tanacetum coccineum. The sequence continues at coordinate 278 of BQNB010001177.1, forward strand.
AATTGGAGCTTCGGTTAACTTCTTTTTCAATGTTTGAAAGGCAAGAATGCAATCTTCCGAGAAAATGAAAGGAGTGTTCTTCTCTAAGAGATGGGTCATGGGTCGAGAGATTTTGGAAAAGTCTTTGATAAATCTTCGATAGAATCCAGCTTTGAAATTACATCAACTTTGGCCTTATCGACTTCAATTCCTTTTCTAGAGATCTTATGTCCTAAAACAATGCCTTCTTTAACCATGAAATGGCTCTTTTCCCAATTTAGTGCTAATTTGGTGTCTTCACACCTTTTGAGCATTTTGTCTAAATTGGCAAGACACGAGGAAAAAGAATCTCCGAAAACTGAAAAATCATCCATAAAAACTTCCATCGTTTTTTCTATCATGTCGTGAAAAATGGCCATCATACAACGTTGAAAAGTTCCGGGTGCATTGCACAAACCGAATGGCATACGACAGTACGCGAAAGTTCCGTATGGGCACGTGAAAGTAGTTTTCTCTTGATCTTTAGGGTCAATTGGGATTTGAAAATACCCCGAAAAACCATCTAAGAAACAATAAAATTCGTTGCCGGCTAAACGTTCTAGCATTTGGTCCATGAATGGTAACGGAAAATGGTCTTTACAAGTTGCTTCGTTTAACTTTCGATAGTCGATGCAAACTCTCCATCCCGTGACTAATCTTGTAGGCACCAACTCATTTTCTTCATTCTTGACAACGGTCATACCACCTTTTTTAGGAACACAATGGACCGGACTAACCCATGGACTATCCGAGATCGGATAAATCAATCCCGCGTCAAGAAGTTTTTCTACTTCTTTTTTGATGACGTCGTGGATTTTAGGATTAACCCTCCTTTGATGTTGGACTGAAGGTTCGTAATCATCTTCTAAAAGGATTTTGTGAGAGCAAAACTCCGGATCTATGCCTCGGATATCAGAAAGTTTCCAAGCAATTGCTTGTTTTCGGTTTTTTAGAACGTTAACGAGTGAGGTCTTTTCATCTTGGCTCAAATCTTTTGAAATTATGACTGGAAGCTTGTTATTTTCCTCTAAAAATGCATACTCGAGATGCGGAGGTAACTCTTTAAGTTCGGAATTCGGGAATTTCTTCTTTTGGTTTCGAGTGAAGACTTTTTCTGTTTAACATTAAGATCCTTTTTGAATTTACGGGATAGTAATCTCCTTCGGTTTGGTGAAGGTAATGGATCACTGTTGAGAAGTGCATCAAGAATGAGAATGTCACCCTCGGGATCAAAGTAAGTAGCATTTAAAACTGGTGAAACTGGTTCATCATCGATTGCTATAAAAGCATCGGCTTCTTCAAAGAGTAGAAAACCGCTTTTAACAAAGGGTAATTGTTGGAGATTGAAGTTAGAAACAAAAAGATCGTATACGGAGAAGGATTGTTGTAAAGCAACGGAAACGGAAAATTCCAAGTACTTCTTGTGAGTTACTCTTCAATGTGACATCGATTAGATCAACCCTACTTTCAACGATCAAGATAGTTGTATGAAATGGAAGGCTGCATCACCACATTTAAGGGTTAACGATTGATCATCATTCCTAAGAGTAATCTCTCCTTCTTAAACATCGATTAAAGCATGAGCCGTCCTAAGAAAGGGTCGCTCGAGTAAAACGGTTACTCGCAGATCGGCTATAAAATCAGCACAACAAAGTCGGTGGGAAAGTTAAAAACTTCCCTACTTTGACAAAAACATTTTCGGCGACACCGGTTGGTTTGGAATTGTAACGGTCCGGCTAAATTCCTAACACCCTTTTGTATTCAGTTAGGCCCGGCGAGTTGAAGTTTTTTCCAATGGATAAAGGCATGAGATTGATACTAGCACCTAATCGGCAAGGGCTAAGTAACTATCAAACTCCGAAAAATCACATGGAATGAGAAATCGACCGGGTCCCACTAGCTTTTCTGCGAAGCTTTTTTAGGCACCATCACTACAATTTTCATTCAACGGCGTTTTGGTCAATTCAATTAACTTGTCTTTGTTATTTAACATCTTTTTAAACATTGACGCAAACTTTGGCATATGAATGAGAGCATCCGCAAAACTAATCTCAAAATGAAGATTGCGAAAGATTTCCATAAACTTTGAAGAAAGAATGTCATCTTTTTCATGAATCTTTTGTTTGTTGAGTCTCGACGGGTAAGGTAAATTAGGTTTGGCTTTGTTAGCAACGAAAGAAGGTTCTTCGATTGGTTCTTTGTCTTTGGTTTGTTCTTGGACGAATGGAGGAGGTTGGATGTCTTCGGTGCTCGGTAGCTCCGTATCCTTTGTCACCTCACTTTCCTTTTCCACCTCTAGCGGTGGAAACGGAGGTCCATCGTATGAAGCACCACTACGAGTGGTAATTGCCTTGGCTTCGTTTCTTGGGTTTGGAATGGTATTGCTTGGTAAAGAACTTGAACTTGAAGGTTGATTGGTATTGCCTAAATCATTAATCTTGGTGCAAAGGCTTGTTAACAAACTTGTAACATTTGCCATTTGATTTTGCAAACCTTGATTTTGATTTTGCACATTCTTCAATATCGCATCATTTGCTTTGACGTAGCTTTCAAAATCCATTTTCAAAACACCATTTGTTGGAGGTTGGTAAGGTAAAACTTGATTGATTGGTGGTTGATTGGTTGGTATGGTGGAGCTTGATAAACTTGATTTTGGTTGTTTGGACGGTTTTGATTAAAGTTTCCTCGGTTTTGATTGAAGTTAGAATTGGTTCCTTGGTATCGGTTTTGGTTGTTTTGGATATTCGGTTGATTGAAACCCGGTGGTTTCATTTGACTTGCCAAATTAGAAGGTTGGTTTCTTTGGAGAAAATTACCAACGGCTGCGGTTTGTTGAAATTGTTGGATGTTGTCATGAAAAACGGGAAAATCGTTTCCACCTCGAGTTAACGGACAATGGTTAAAATTGTGATTTGATCCACAAGTAACACATACTTCCCTAATGCTTGACGGGTGCAGAGTGTAACAACTATAAGCTTTCCTTTTAATTATCATTTTGTTCATCTTGATAGTCATCATATCCTCGAGATAAGGGTAATTTGGTTGCATATCGAAGAATTATTCGAAGGTGAGATTAGAAAGAGGAGCATCCGTACTCACTCTTGAATCATTAGCACGACTTCTTGAGTAACGAACTTTTGACTTGCTTTCAATAATCGCTAATCCTTCTTGAGGCATCTTGTCTAAGAAATTGCCACCCGCGGCGGAATCTAAGGCATCTTGATCGTTTGAATTCAAAGAATTATAAAAAGTATCGAGTTGGTGTAGTTCCGAGAAGCCATGGTGAGGACATTGACGAAGGAGTCCTTTAAAACGTTCCCATGCTTCGTTAAAGGTTTCGTTTGGTTCTTGGAAAAAATTGGTGATTTTGTTTCGGAGGTATGTTGTTTTTGATGGTGGGAAGAATTGGTTTATGAATTTTGAAACAAGGTCGTCCCATGTGAGAATTGATCTAGGAGGTTCTTTGTCTAACCAATCTCGGGCTTCACCGTCTAGAGAAAAAGGAAAAAGCAAAAGCTTTATCGAAGTGTTCGGAACTTCGGGATGTCTAAACGTTGAAGTGACCTTGTTAAAAAATCGAAGGTGATTGTGGGGATCTTGTCTACCCGTAAACTTATTGCTTTGCACAAGATTGATTAAAGGTTGTTTAAGCTCGAAATTGTTAGCATTGATCGGTGGAACAACTATAGCATCTTCATACCCCTCGATGGGTGCTTGTAACATTTGGGCCATCGTTCGATTGTCGGCCATTGGAACAATGTTATGATTAACAATTGGTTCTTCTAAATCAAAATTTTCAACAACAACCGGAAGAGTTTGTTGTTGTCGACGTCTTCGAGATTGCGAACGAGTGCGCATAAAAAGAAAAAACTAAAAATCAAAACTTTACACTAATTTTTTTTTTAGCAATGAATTTTAACGGTTACACGAAAGAGACTTAAACCAAATAATCAACTACTTCACGGTAGCTCTTGAAAATTGCTTTTCAAGGTGAGCCGTACTTCGTAGAGACACAAATGGCAAGTGTTAAATCTTTAGTTCGATTTGGGAACCAACAAGTTCACCGGAAATTATTATGATAACACCTCCGTTGAGAATGTTATATTTTGGTATTTTTACCAATTGGTGACTTTTATTTCTTAATTAAAAGGAAGATTTTTTTATATTTTTGATTTTTCTATTTTTTTTCTTTTACTTATACTAAAAAGAAAAGGAAAATATTTTTTACTTTTTATATTTTATATATTTTTTTTGATTTTTGAATTATAAAACAAAAATGAAACTTTCGAGGATGAAAGGATCTTCAAACCAAATCAACAAACACAAAACGTAGGAATCTTGACACTAGTCCCCGGCAGCGGCGCCAAAAACTGATTGCGAGTTTTACACACGTAAAATATATATAAAATATAATACTTTAAAAGAGAAATTAAGAAAATTACCAAGTTACCCTTGATAAAATTCGCTCTCAAAAATATATATAATATAATATATAATACGTATATTAAACCGGGTAAGTATGATCACCCGGGTCGTTTCCCCAACGACTAGTGAAATTGAAACCACGTTTAAGCTTGGATTCTGATTTGAATAAGCAAATGGATGATTTGATAATCTATATCTACTAAATAAAAGCAATTTAAAACAATTGAACAATTAATCAATTAAAACCGCGAATGCTAAGCAAGAAAACTAAATTAACACCTTAAATTGTAACTAAAATTTCTTTAAAACCTAAATTAGGATAAAAGAAAATTTTAGGAAAAAGAAAAACATTTTTTAGCTTTTTAGATTAAAAGATATGATTTTTCTAAAATTTAAACTAATTAAAAACTATAAAAATAATAAAACTCTTAAAAATTAAATCCTAAAATTTCTATAAAAATTACACTAATTAAAGAAAATGTGCAGAAATTTTCTAAAAATAAAAGCCCTAATTTTTATCTTTTTATAAAAGTTTAATTAAACTAATTAAAACCTAACCCTAATTATTTAATTAAAACTAATTAATAAGAACTTAGGGACTAACTGTGTAAAAGACAAAAGGGATAACGGGGCTAAAGCAGTTAACCGACAAGGATTAACTAAGAAACAATCTTAAATAGAGAAATTTCATAGAATGGTCCCTGAGGACCAAACCCGATAACAATCAAGATCCTAATAAGACCCTAAATAAGTTGAAGTTTAAAAACAGCTTAAAATTCAAAACTCAAAAGAGAAAAGTTGTAGAACAGCTTAAAGAGAACAACTTTAATGAAAGGACTTATATCTAAAAGCCACAAATAAGCTCAGTAAGAGCTTATCTGTCAGCTGACCTCAGAAAGTGGGTCTTAACTCTTGGTTTTTAGAAAATAAGCTATAAAAACTCAAAATTAGCTCAAAATGTAAAAGGAAAGAAGTTATAAAAAGCTTATAATATGCTTAATCTATAAATGAAAAGAAATAAAGGCTTAAACTACTTTTAAGCTACTGAAATTGATCATGAACTAAGCAAACTCAGAAAATAAGCAAAATAGCACAAAATCAAATTAAGCTAAAAACTTTAAAAAAAAAGCTAAACTAGACTCTAAATCTTTTTGGACTTATCAAAATACTTATAATCTATCTATATAAACTGAAAAATCTAGAATCATAAGCTAAATTAACAAATTAAAATCCTAAAATTCCTAAGTACTGTTTTTGGCTTTTTAACCTTTTTAAGTGCTTTTGACAGCAAAAATAAGCTAGGAAATTAAGCTAGGAAATGAGATTTAAGACTTAATCTATATTAAGCTGTGGCTAATCTTAATCCTACTTGAATCTAAGAATCTAAAAACTACTTATACTAAACTAAAAACTAAGCTGAAAGTGACAGTACTAACTTAAAATTAGTACTGGTGCAACCTAGTTAGTACTGGTGTAACCTGCACTAGTGCAACTCACAAGTGCAGGTTGTTAGATATTAGAAAAAGACTTGGTCACCCATTGTATTTTACTGTTTATTATAGCTCGTAGTTTAATAGTTAATAGTACGTTTTTCGGTTTTAAGTCGGGTTCGAATACCCGGTATATTGTAAGTACTATATATAGCCTCTTCCAACTTTGGAAGAGGCAAGCTAGTTATTATTTCATTTACAAAGAAATACATTTTCTCTCTCTAGAATATTCTCTCTAGTGTTTCTCTCTCTAGAAACTAGCCAGATCCAAGAATTGACCACGTGTTATGATATAGGATATACCACAATTGGTATCAAAGCTTATGGGATGATTAGATCGTGTGTATGTGCGATTTCTTGCTTGTTTTAGATCGAAAAGTATGCCATAGAAAGTTCTAGCTCGTTTTTTGAAGATCTCCGAATTTTGTTGTTTGTAATGATAAAGTTTGGGTGTTTCTAGGTGCTATTACCTTGTGGTACTGTGTTGTGCAAAAGAAATCAATCAAAATCGTTCAAAAGGGTGATTTATAGGTGATTTTGTATGAAAAACGTCGTTGTTCTTCGTGGAGAGTTGCCAGAATTTCTTCACGGCGGTTTGTTGAAAAATATTATTTTATTAAGTAGGTTATCAACCCTCTGACACACGGCGGGTTGCTTAGGTAGCGAGTTGCTCAAAGAGGCGAGTTGTTACTACGCAGTGAGTTGGTTACCAGCGGGTTGAACAAGCGGTGAGTTGCTCAAAGCGCGGCGAATTTTACTACCGCATCGGTTTGTTACCAAGCGTTTGAACAGGTTATCAGCAGGTTGAATATTTTAAAAAAAAAAAAAAAATAGCAAATTTCTTAAGGAAACTCTGGCGGTTTGAAAACTCTACGGCGGTTTGATTAAAATATTCTTTGCGGCGGGTTGCTTGGCAGCGAGTTGACTTCGGCGAGTTGCCTTAACATTCCTTCGGCGAGTTGTCTTATATCTTCGCGGCGGGTTGCTTGGCAGCGAGTTGTGTTCGGCGAGTTGTCTCAAAATTCCACCAGCAAGTTGCCTTATTTCTTGCAGCGGTTTGGTAGCCTTGGGCGGCGAGTTGAGCTTCTGTCTTAGAAATTTGAAATATTCCAAACTTGGGATTTAAAATCACTAAAACAAAATACGAATACGTTACCTCACCATTTTTAACGTTACTCTCAATAATCATGATCGATCAAAACAATATAATATCATAAATTACAAGATTGCTAGTATGCAAGAGACATCCAGTGGCCGGTTCTGATACTCGGCCCACCAATTGATTGATAGACACAGGACTTGAATCTTGGCAACAACGTATTAGTCTGTACTGTCTAGGAAAGGTAATGGCAGAGAACATATGAAGTCCTATTAATAGAAGACCATTTCACTATGGGAAACGGTCTAGTGTTAATTACTGGAGGAACTGAGGGTGCAGTTCAACAAGGTCTAGTACGCGCTAGAGTCCTTAACGACTTTCAGCTGAAGAAAAGGAACGGTTCAAACGTGACATTCGTGCCAAAAACCAAATAATCCTACTTCGGGTATACCAAAGGACCATCTACTCACTCATCAATCACCTATACTGATTCCAAAAGACATTCGGGAAAAGTGAAGATGATTCTGGAAGGTTTATGAGTTACAACAAGGTAACAGGGAATATCAATTATACGATGCATTTGACATATTCTGTCAAACAAGGAGAACCATTCATGGATAGTACATTAGGTTTACGAAGTACATCAATGACATGAGAAACCTCAAGATGCCATCCCAGGATGCATGCTTAACTAAAGTTTGTGAACAACATGTTTACCTGAGTGGAGTAGATTTCATAACTGAAGTCAAACCTTAACAGTGGTTTGAAAGAGTCAACTTTGATCAAGTATTTGTTACTTGAAGCAACATTGAGGTGCATGCTACTGGAACATATCTTTGATGGAAAGGTTCATCCTCAACCAAATAATGATCTTTGGCACTCACGTGCGGACCGCCTCAGTTCAGCAGCTATCCAGGGCACAAACCATCCAAGTCAAAAGAATCATTCCTGCTGACACTTTCCAAATGGGACTCAGGAAGTTCTCTTCACAGAAAAACTTGATTGAAAGTTTATCCAAACACTTGCCCTCCTCACCTCAATCGTACAAATCATTCTTCCTCAAACTAACAATCAACTTAGAGCTTCGTCTAATGCAAGGAATAAAGCTATGGTTCAAGACGGGAAAGTTGTAGTTCAAGATGTCCGTGGAAGATACAATGCTACTAATCAAGGAAGACCATTTCAGAGAAACAATGCAAGAGGAAATGGTGTAGCGGGAAATGTAGGAGGTCAGAACAGAGGAGGCATGATTAATCCTGGTCAAGCGAAACCCATCAAGTGCTACAACTGTAACGGACTAGGGCACATTGCACGTGAATGTCCAAGGCCAAAGCGACTTCAAGATTCAGACTACTTCAAGGACAAGATGCTACTAATGCAAGCCCAGGAGAGTGGAGCAGTACTGGATGAAGAACAGTCGTTGTTTCTTGCAGGGGAACAGGTTACCAACGTTGATGATGATGTGGATGATTCACCCGAGAATGATTTGGCACTCAATGTGGACCATATTTTTGAAGCTGATGAATGTGATGCATTCGACTCTGATGTTGATGAGGGTCCCACTTCACAGACCATGTTCATGGCAAACCTCACATCTGAAGATCCAATCTACGATGAAGCCGGGCCATCATATGACTCGAATAATCCATTTGAGGTACAAGATCATGATGCTTTTGTAGATCATATGGATGAGTATCATGAAGTACACGAGATGCAAAACGATGTACAACACAACTACGTTGTTACTTGATTTAATATAGAGTGATAGTAATATTATTCTGTATATCAGTATGTGGAAGACAACAAAGAAATGATTGTACAATCGGTTATAGCATCTTCTGTACGGAACAGGATGCACTAATGTCTATTCTTAATGAAATTGCAATGAATGGGTGTTCAAAGTAGATTTAACGGAATTAAGCCAGACATGTTTAATGATGACTCAGGGACCTCTGAACTTGTGAGATCTAGGAATGGTCGGGGAATATGAAAAATGGGCCCACCAAGTTTGAATTAACTGTTAGAGAACCGAAAAAATTGATGAACAAATGAGATAATCATCCTCGGACCGAAAAAGAAAGGAACTTCTTTTAAAATCTGAACTTCATTCAGCACAAATACTCCTTAGTTCTACAGTTGACCATTATAAGTCAAAGACAGAAGAAGTAACACTTTTGAAAAAGGATTTTAAACAAAAAGAAGACAAATTCCTTGAAGAGTTTTTGGACTTAAAAAGGCTAAAAGATAAGATTGAAGATAGATTATACAAACAGGATCAGTCTGTTCAAACAGTTCACATGTTGTGTAAACCAAAATCATTTTATGATGAAAAGCACAAGGTAGCAATAGGCTACAAAAATCCCGTATGTCTCGCTCGTGCAAAGCAAGCTCAGTCTGCTCTGTATAATGGTCATGTACTTGTCACTACCAATCATACACCCACTGTCATACATGACTCAGAGGATACGCGTGAGTTAGCTGAGATAACTAGGAATAGAATGTTGTTGAAAATGCAAAGCCCTCTATGTGTGGAAAATAAAGTTAGGATTGCCCCCCCCCCCCCCAATTACTCGAAAGAGAACTTTCTTGCAACCTTTGCTCCCCAAAGAAATCTGACCCCAGAACAGATATTTTGGTCCATAGATGACAACAACAGGAAAAAGGCTGAGACCTTAGCTCCAAAACCAATTTCAGCATTGACAGTGTATCCACCCAATACTCCTGTCAAGCTTGTCCCCAGAATTCTTCCAACTAAAAGTCAAGTGAAGATTAATCTTTATGTACTCACACAACTTTTTACTGAATTTGACAAAACTTGCAAAACTAGAATCACCCCATCAGGTCTTACAGAGGGGGAAAGAGGTTTTGAGCAAACGAAAAGATGTTACCTCACTGAAGTTATTCCATTTTTCAAAACTCTTAGAACACTTTGTTGGAGTTCAAACAACCCTCTTTAAAGAAGTTAAAGAAATGGAAGAAATTTTTGATCAAATGAATAACGAAGTGGACAAGAATACTGTAGACAAGCAATGTGCTGAAATTGAAAAGAAAAACCTTCTCATTGAAAATGAGAATCTGATTGTTAATTGTTTGTCGACTCAACTGCTGTATGATGTGGAAAAATCACGTTGTCTAGATCTTGAAGCTGACATGTCTAAAGTTCATGATGAGTCAAAACTTATTTCAAAACTTGAAAGGGAATACCTAAATTTGCAATTAAAGTATCAACATCTTCAAGAAAGTTTTGATAATAAAAATTCACAAGCATCACAAGAAGCTCCTGATTTTAACTCATTCTTTAAGATCAAGAATCTCGAACATCAGATTCAAGAAAAAGATAACGTGATTAGACACTTGAAAGATCTAGTCGCTAATGTGAATGACAGAAGTCGTGAGCCTTATAATACTATAGATGTCACTGCTCTTATTGAACAAAAATGATTGCGGATAGAAGTAGAACTGAAAAAGGACAAACACATTTCAAGGAATTGTATGACTCAATTAAGATTACGCGTGCTCACACAAGTGAAAAGACATCTACCATGTTAAATGAAATTGAGAGTCTAAAAGCTCAATGCGAAGCAAAGAGCCTTGTTTTCACTAGTGGACTATGTCAAACCAAAAGTTCTTGCTCCTGGCATGTATGCCATTGATGTTAAACCCATCCCTCATCCCCTTAAGAACAATAGGAGTGCTCATTTAAACTATATCAGCCATCTTAAGGAGAGTGTAGAAACGGTTAGGGAGATTGTAGAGGAAGCTAGAGTAGTTAAACCACTGGATAATTCACTTCACTATGCTTGCCAATACACTAAGTTATCACAGGAATTGTTAGAATGTGTGATTGGCACTTGCCCAAAAAGTTTCAATGAAAGAGATAACAAGGCTCCCTCTACCCCTGTTACTAGGAAAAAGCAAGTTACGTTTAGTGATAAACCAGGACCTTCTTCTAGCAACACACAGAAACACAAAGTGCACCAGAGAGTTCAACTGACTAATATCCCTGTGCTTCCCTCTACAGGAGTAAACGATTCCACTGAAGCAAGCGGGTCAAAGCCTAGAAGCAATACAAAGAAAAATAGGATCCTGCCTGCTAAGAAGGAGAATAAGAAGGAAGTAGAAGTACGCCTTAGGACAAATAAGTCAGTTTGGACAAAAGTGAATCGGGTTGATTCTAGCATTAGCTCTAAGCGTGTTGTAATTAATTCGAATTCTGAATCTGTAAACTCTGCAAGTCATGGAATGTGTGTTGTTAATATCTTGAATTCTGTGAATGCTACCCCCACCGTTAGAATTGTCTTGAATAAAGAGAAACAGATCTGGAAACCAAAAGGCAAACTGTCTGATAACAGTTTGTCCAAGACCCAGCGGGTTTGGAAAGCTACGGGAAAACTATTTGCAGATATTGGTTATCAATGGAGACCCACAGGAAAGAAACTCACCTTAGGAAAACTTGATTGTGGTTCTCAATGGAGACCCACAGGAAAGAAATTTGCCTTAGGGGAAATATGCCAGTTAACTAAGCTTTCTGTGAAATGTTCTACTCTATATGCTAACCAACAGGTCCCCAACAAAAATTGGGGAACCGAAATTCCAAACTCTCCAAACTCGACTGTTTTCAAATGCAGGTCGTACAGGTCATGCTTTGGTATCTGGACTCAGGCTGTTCAAAACATATGACGGGGAATCGTTCAAAGCTCATGAATTTTGTGGAAAAGTTCATCGGGTCAGTCAGATTCGGGAATGATCACTTAGGAGCTATCATGGGTTATGGAGATTATGTTATGGGTGACAGTGTGATCTCAAGAGTATACTACGTGGAGGGACTTGGACACAATCTATTCTCTGTAGGGCAATTTTGTGATTCTGATCTTGAAGTGGCCTTCAGAAAGCATACTTGCTTTGTTCGTGATATTAAGGGTACAGATATCCTTAAAGGTAGTCGTGGCACCAATTTGTACACGATATCGATTGATGAAATGATGAAGTCTTCTCCGATATGCTTGCTGTCCAAAGCTTCCAAGTCCAAATCATGGTTGTGGCATCGTCGTTTAAACCATTTAAACTTCGGCACGATAAATGATCTTGCTCGAAAAGATCTGGTTAGAGGTCTACCTAGATTGAAGTTTGAAAAGGATCATCTTTGCTCAGCCTGTCAACTTGGAAAAAGCAAGAAGTTCTCCCACCGGCCAAAATCTGAAAATACAAATATGGAAGTTCTTCATACCCTTCACATGGATCTGTGTGGTCCAATGAGAGTCCAGAGTATTAAAGGGAAGAAATACATCTTAGTCATCGTGGATGACTATTCAAGATTCACATGGGTAAAGTTCTTGAGGTCAAAGGATGAAACTCCAGAGTTTGTCACCAACTTTCTTAAGCAAATACAGGTTGGCCTCAACAAAACAGTCAGATTCATCCGCACAGATAACGGAACGGAATTCGTCAACCAAGTTATGTCTGAATACTATGAAGGTGTTGGCATATTTCATCAAAAGTCTGTTCCGAGAACTCCTCAACAAAACGGCGTTGTTGAAAGACGTAATCGTACACTGGTGGAAGCAGCACGTACAATGATGATATTCTCGAAAGCTCCCATGTTTCTATGGGCAGAAGCTGTAGCCACTGCTTGTTACACCCAGAACCGATCACTAATTCATACTCGTCATAACAAAACCCCTTATGAGCTTGTGCATGATAAGAAATCTGATCTTACATTCTTCCGAGTATTTGGTGCTCTGTGCTATCCTACAAATGATAGCGAAAATCTAGGAAAATTTCAAGCCAAAGCTGACATTGGGATTTTCGTTGGGTATGCTCCTAGCAGGAAGGGCTATAGAATCTACAACAAGAGAACTCGTCGATTAATGGAAACAATTCACGTCACATTCGATGAGATGCATCAGTCAATGGCTCCTGTACGCATCAGTTCAGGACCCGAGCCTATCATGATGACCCCTAGACAACTCAAATCAGGGCTCGCTCCAACCGATAAAGAGCTGGAGATGTTATTTCAACCAATGTTTGATGAACACCTTGAACAATCTCGAGTCAATGAACCAGTACCTTCTGCTACTGAAATTACCGCTCCCGTTGTTCCACCAGGTACATCTTTGTCTACAACGATTGCTCCAGATGCACCGTCGACAAGTGCTTCATCGTCAACATCCGATATACATCATCCAGTCCAACATCAAGAAATTGCAGAAGAACCCACTCACGAAGATACCCCAATCAATCACGATGTTCTTCACCTTGGAGATCCAGGTTCGGCACAATCATCATCTGGGAATGTTAATTCAGCAGAACCTACCCAAGTTAATTACCCACCAGATCATCTCAGAAGATGGACCAAAGATCATCCTCTTAATAACAGCGTCGGCAATCCATCTCGTCCTGTATCTACCAGAAAATAGTTAGTATCTGATGCTTTGTGGTGCTGTTTCCATACTGAACTGTCCAAAGTAGAACCCAAGAACTTCAAAATGGCCGTGATAGAAGATTGCTGGTTTCAAGCCATGCAAGATGAAATTCACAAGTGTGATCGACTTAAAGTATGGGAATTAGTTCCTCGCCCAATCTATGGATGGTTATCGCTCTCAAGTGGATCTACAAAGTGAAGCTTGATGAATATGGTGATGTACTGAAAAACAAAGCTCGGTTAGTTGCAAAGGGATACCGTCAGGAGGAAGGTATTGATTTTAAAGAATCGTTTGCTCTAGTTGCACGGATAGAAGCCATCAGAATATTCATTGCCAATGCCGCAACCAAGAATATGATCATCTACCAAATGGATGTCAAAAATGCTTTTCTGAATGGTGATCTTCAAGAAGTCTTTGTCAGTCAGCCTGAAGGATTTGAAGACCATGATAATCCTACTCACGTTTATCGTCTGAAGAAGGCTCTTTATGGGCTAAAGCAGGCACCAAGGGCGTGGTATGACACACTATCAAAGTTCCTTTTGGCCAACAATTTCTTCAAGGGTGCCGTGGATCCAACGTTATTCACACGCAAATCAGGCAAACATATTCTACTTGTTCAAATATACGTAGATGACATCATTTTTGCCTCAACAGATCATAATGCGTGTCACATATTTTCCAAAGAAATGAGCTCTAAATTTCAGATGTCAATGATGGGACAAATGTCGTTTTTCTTATGACTACAAGTTTCTCAAAGTCCCAGAGGCATCTTTATTAACCAAGCAAAATATGCTCTCGAAACCTTAAAGAATATGGAATGGATCTCTCTGACCCTGTTGATACACCAATGATGGATTGATTGAAACTAGACGAGGATCTCATGGGGATTCCAGTTAAGCAAACTCGATTTAGAGGAATGGTTGGCTCCCTAATGTACCTTACAGCCAGTAGACTAGACCTTGTATTCACTGTGTGCATGTGTGCTAGATATCAGGCTAAGCCTACCAAAAAGCACCTTGAAGCAATCAAACGTATCTTTCGGTACCTAAAAGGAACCATTAACATGAGTCTTTAGTATCCGAAGGACAATGCTATGTCACTAATAGCTTATGCAGATGCGGATCATGCGGGATGTCAGGATTCGAGAAGAAGTACGTTGGGAAGTACTCAGTTTCTTAGAGATAGATTGGTTAGCTGGTCATCAAAGAAGCAAAGAAGCACGGCCATCTCAACAATAGAGGCAGAATATAATGCAATGTCTGGATGCTGTGCTCAAATCCTTTGGATGAGATCTCAGCTAAAAGACTATGGCTTTCTGTTCAATAAGATTCCTCTATACTATGATAACAAAAGTGCCATTGCTCTAAGCTGCAACAATGTCCAGCACTCACGATCTAAGCACATCAACATACGACACCATTTCATTAGAGAGCAAGTGGAAAATGAAGTGGTTGAACTCTACTTCATGGAAACAAACTATCAACTGGCAGATATCCTCACAAAAGCTTTACCAAGGGAGCGTTTCAAATTTCTACTCCCACGACTTGGGATAAAGAGTTTAACCCCTGAAATCTGCAAACGCCTTCAAGAAGGAGTGGATGAGTAAATGAAGTGTCCTCTTGTATCCTTTGTACATAAGTACATAAAAATAGACTTGGTAAATATTTTAAGTCATTTGGAATTACAAAATGGTTTGCAATTACTTCAAATTGCAACCCGGTTCTCATTTGAAGGAAAGATTGTCGTCTGAAAGACAACTGTTCCTAACAACGGGTAATTAATTTTACTCGGGCATGGATTACTTTATATCCATGCAATTTGGGATTAATGTACGTTTCAGTGCATTTTTCTTAATTCGGAAGAGAAGTCTTCCTGTTTGATAACCAAATAATTTTTCTTAATTGATTCTTCAAAATTATTTGTGTTAACCACGGTGGTAAAAGTGTTGTTTGAAAATCAATCCGGACAATTTGACACTCAATCAATGACTACAGCTCTTTCAATAGAAAACGGGTCATCGATTGAGGGGGAGAGTGTTGTTCAAATTTAATGTCTGGGTGCCGATTGGAAAGTGTAACCGGGTCTTGGAGAGACAAAAGAAGCTAAGGAACCAAATCTTCAGAGCTCTCACTGCATCAGCTGATGTTCCCTCTAGCGTAACAGAGACAACTGATACAACATCAACACTTCCACCACCACCACCTCCACTACAAAAACCTACAGGTCATCGAGATATTTGGTAGAAAGATAAAGATCTGAAGAAACTTCAGAAATCTCGATTGCTTCATTAGTGGAAGGCTCAGAGATATTGGCTACTGTCTAATCAAGAGAAGTGAATGATTGTATCATTCCAGCATTAAGGTCAATATCATCGGTAATGAAACATACATCTCGTACATTAGATGTTATGTGTCAGTCTATGAATTTTTCATGAGTTTTTCATTAAACTTAAAAAACCAGGTTTTTGAGTTTAACGAAAAAATCTTTCAAAATTATCATATCTGACACTAACACATACCCTCAACGATTGAGGGGGAGCATTAATATGTTCCATACACAGCTTGTAACTAAAAATGATCATACATCTAAGGTTCTCAAGGTGTATTCTCCACCCCCATGTGCTAAACATTTTCGAATACCGATGCACATGTTGAGGGGGAGCTTTTCTGAAATGCAAAAACAATCGGGTACTAAACACTTTGATAGTTATATCATAAGTACCTGATTGAGTTTTTCAACAGTGATTTTATGGCAAGGTGAACTGTACCAAAAGACTGACCATGTATTTACTTTTATCGAAGTTATAAGGATGGTAAGGTTAGGTACTCGTTCCTATGATCCTGCCAGAACCGGAGGGATCTACCCAGGGACAATCCACTAGTTAGTACAGAAGTCCTTAGGTATGATTAAAAGGAGTAAATGTGAGAACAAGGGAATAGTGCCGACTGAGATGGAGCTAGTACTGGAATATACCCAACAAGGTGCTAGTCATGAAGTCTCGGTAAGCACTGAAGGGGTTGAGGAATGAAAAAGAATTGTACAGATAAAGGGTGTAAAGAAAGAAGCCCTCCATACACTTAAGGCAGAAACCGGGTCAATACATATGCTGTCAGAATCACAAGTTGATTGCTGACATTGAAGACGACATCATGGACCCAGTGATGCAATGCACAACCCTTCCCAGCCATTCGAGTTTCTCTTGAAAGAAACTTGTCTCATTTGTCACGGAGACTAAACATGCAATCTACTGTCTCACTCACTCCGAGTAAGTCGGTATTGAAAAGGTGGCAGTCAGCTCCAGCCTCCGATCACTAATATCAAAGCGCACTTTCGAGTCTAGAGCCAAGAGATCATCAATTAATCTCGTTAGGACACATTTCCATTTATCTTGTCTTTCACACACTGTGGAAACAAGGTTATCTTAAGAGTCCTACGCATTATCCTTGTGATATTGCCAGAACATCCGAGTGATACGAAGGTATTCACTATGAAGATGGAAATCCTGCTAGAGCCTACATCAAACAAGCTCTAGGTAGGTGACTTGTGCGATTCTACAAGAATCAAACTTGTGTCAACTGGAAAGAAACGATGGTGCGATTCTACGTGAATCAAACTTGTTCCAGCATAAGAATTGACGGTTATTGAACATTTGACAACCAATCAAAACTATCGAAGTGTTACAAAATATTTTCATAATTAACACTTAGACTGATTTTTCAAATCAATTTTCTCTTTATTGCTAACTGTTTCATTACAGGATCATTTAAAGATGGAGATGGAGATGGAGATACCCAGTTCCAGTAATGTCAAGTTAATAACCGAATGCTCAGACACGACCTACACTTGTTATGAAGTTATGAAAGATCTCATAAAGGTGTCAAAGCTTCCGCAAACTCTGATATCATATTCTTCTTCACAAGTGCACAAGATGGCAATAAATTACTAGATGATGAGAGATTAAGTTTGGCTGATGATCTCAAGAAAGCTCATGATCAAAATCAAAACAAGTCAAAGTGAACAAGCTCAATTGTTATCTAAAGATCACTACAACAAAGTACTAGATGTAACATGAAGAATCAAAAGACTGCAAGCTGTAAGAGCTTAAGTCTAGTGTTTTCAAGGGTGACCTCCCTTAGGGGGAGATTGTTAGATATGAGTAAAAGACTCGGTCACCCCGTATATTTATTGTTTATAATAGTTCGTAGTTTAATAGTTAATCGTATGTCTTTCGGTTTTAAGCCGGGTACTAATACCCGGTATTTTGTAAAAACTATATAAGCCTCTTCCAACTTTGGAAGAGGCAAGCTAGTCATTATTTCATTTCATAGAAACACATACACTCTCTCTCTCTAGAATCTCTCTCTTGTGTTTCTCTCATTAGAAACTAGCTAAACCACTCGAATCATCACCCGTGTTATGATTTAAACGATCCTACACTTTATAATTCCGAGATCATTGGCGATTAGGTACGTTTTCACGTAGCATCTCCATAGGTCTTTTATTTGATGGCATGACATCTCCATGTCTATCAATAAATTTCCTCATCCAAACAGCTTCCATCGATGCTTCAGCAGCAACAATGTACTCCTCTTTTATAGAAGACATAGCAGTAGTGCTTTGCTTATCACTCTTCTAGTCCACGGCTCCACCATTAAGTTCGAAAACATATCGTGATTGGGATTTGGTATCGTCCTTACCAGTCTGAAATCCAGCATCAACATAGCAAGTTACTTTCAGCTCAGATTTAGGTTTTTCCCCATAAACAAGTACCATATCTTTAGTATTCCTCAAATACTTAAGAATAGTTTTAATAGCAGTCCAATGAATATCACCAGGATTTTGCTAAAATCAACTACAAAAGTTTTGCACAAAGGCAACATCAAGTCTAGTGCATCTCATCGCATACATAATAAATCCTATAGCCGAAGCATAAGGAACATTTTGCATACGTTTCACCTCACTAGGTGTTTGTGCACCTTGGAACTTTCTATAGTCAGGCTTCTCATGCATTAAAGTACTACCACGTTTGGAGTTTTCCAACTTAAATTTCTTTATGATTTTATCAAAATAAGCACTTTGACTAAGAGAAATTAACCGCTTAGATCTATCACGTATGATCTTGATTCCAAGGATGTATGTTGCTTCTCCTAAGTCTTTCATAGAAAACACTTACAAAGCCAAGACTTAACATCTTGCAACATTGCAACGTTATTCCCCATGATAAATATGTCATCGACATATAAGACTAGAAATATAATGCAACATTACTCCTACTAGCTTTGAGATATACACATGGCTCATCAGGATTTTGAGTAAAACTAATCTTCTTGATTTCCTCATCAAATCTCTTGTTCTAACTTCTAGATGCTTGCTTCAATCCATAAATGGAACGTTGAAGTTTGCATATTTTCTAGGATGTTTTGGATCCATAAACCCCTCAGGTTGCACCATATATACGTCCTCACTTCGGTGACCATTCAAAAAGGCGGGTTTAACGTCCATCTACCAAATCTCATAGTCATAGAATGCGGCTACGGTTAAAAGAATCCTTATAGCTCTAATGTCTGCAACAGGAGAGAAGGTTTCCCCATAATCTACTCTGTAGGTTTGGGTAAAGCCTTTTGCTACCAGACAGGCTTTAAAGGTGTGTATATTGCCATCCATGTCAGTCTTTTTCTTGAAAATCCATTTAATCCTAACGGTTCAACCATTAGGAGGAAGATCAACCAAACTCCAGACTTGGTTATCTTTCATAGATTGCATTTCCGTATTTATAGCATAAATCCATTTGTCAAATTCAGGATCTGATAATGCAGCTTATAATTAGGAGGTTCATTAAAATCCCCTAATTCATGCTCCTTAGCATTAACATAGAAACCATATCTATCAGGTGCTTGAGATATCCTTCCGGATCTACAAATAGGAACTTCCCCACTTTGGGACTCGACCTCATTAGGTTTGATCTCATCATGTCTTTTGCTAGTATTTTTAGAAGGTTGTGCATCATCTTCTTGAATTAATTCAAGTCCTACATCACTCCCACTCGCTTCGAGCATTCCGTGACTCCCACTCGCTTCTTGTAATGTGAGATTATTCTCAAAGAACTCAGCATTTCGAGCAACAAAAATCTTGTTCTCGAGTGGGTTGTAGAAATAGTAACCCATCATTTCCTTTAGGTATCATACGAAGATACACTTAATGAATCTAGAATTAAGTTTGTCAGGCGTGTCACATTTTACGTGTGCCTCACAACCCCAAACCCTTAAGTAGGATAGCTTGGGAGCTTTATTGCGCCATTTTTTGTATGGTGTCCTATCAACCTTCTTGGTTGGAACCATGTTGAGTATGCGAGTAGCAGACTTAAGAGCATATCCCCAAAAGGAATTTGGAAGAGTTGTCAGATTCATCATGGATCTAACCATATCAAGTAAAGTTGATTCTCCTCAGAGCACCCTTTATGTTTCCGGTGTAAGGCGGTGGTAGGTTGAGATTATGATACCATAACTGTTTATTATGAGTTAACAATCAATGATTAATTTTTGCTTCTCAATCAGATCGAAAAGTTGATTTTCTTATGGAGTTTATTTTTAATTTCCATCTGGAGAAAGTCCTTAAAAGTTTTCCAAACAACCTCCATTTGTTTATGTTTCATAGATAAACTTACTATACTGGTTAAAATCCTCAAAAAAAGGTAATGAAGTAACTAGCCATTTTTTGAACAATTAAAAGGGCTATACGCTTAGCTATGTAGAAGTTATAGTAAGATATTTAGCTTTTACTTGTGTGGTCAAGGCTTGTGTCATCTTTCCAGATATACAGATTTGTATTTCTCAAGTGATTCATCATGAGTGAGTTGCAAGATCCCATCACGTTAAAGCTTGTCCATGCGTTTCTTGTTTATATGACCAAGACGGCAATGCCATAGATATGAAGAGTCCAACTGATGTTTGGCTCTTTTGTTGCTAACATTGTAAATAGAACTAACATTTGGATAAAGATTATGCATATCTATTTCATAACTACCATCACGTGGAATTGCATTAAAATAAAACACATTATCTTTCAAAACAGAAATACCATAATTCATAAATGTATGAATATAACTATTGTCAATCAAACGGGAAATTGAAACAACACCCCTAGTAATAGTGGGTGTGAAATGATAGTTGTCTAATACAATTATTAAACCATTAGGAAGAACTAAATCAAAAATTCTAATAGCTTCAACGGCTGCACACATTCCATTTCCTACGTACAGACTTAAAGCTCCATTTTTCAACCTCCTGCTTCCTCTAAGTCCTTGAGAAGTATTACGGATATGAGTACCATAACCTGTATCATACTCCTAATTCTTATTATGACCCACCTGTTTGCAGTGGTGGCAGATAAAGTCCTTTGCCAGATGTTATCTCTTACGTGGCGATGGGATCTTGGGCTTGGGAGATAAGAGCTTATGTTCCTCAAGCATATCCTTAAGTTATTGGATCATGTCATATGCCTTGTAGTTTTCAAGAGCCCTCTAAAGATCAGGAGACATACTACTAAGCATAAGACATGCCACCTCATTTTGCATGTCATATGCATCACGTGCAGCTTGAGATGCAATAGGTAAAGGAAGAGGTATCAAAGGCTGTTTCAAATGACAGTAATCTCGGTCTAAGAACAATCCATAATTTTTCAAAACCAGATTCTTAAGTTTTTGGACCTGTACTGCTACTCCGCATGGAGAATTGACCTGATAGTCGAATTGTTTGTGTTTTGGGCAGCAGCAACCATCTACAAAATAAAAGTTCAGAAAATATTAGTATTTTCGATAATAATCTCTTAAATATTAACTACCCATGTTTATAAAATATACAATTAATTTTACAAGTGTATAAGATCCAAGTTGACAATCTACCATTAATGCAGTTGATCTACTAGGAATGGTAAAACTCAAAAGGTAATCAGCGGGTGATAATTGCCAACATGTGCAACTCTTAGGTTTATGGGACCCAAGGCATCATAATCCAGAATTATAATGTTAAGTAATCATGTTTCACACCATCATATGCCTCGGGTCGAAGGTCTGACCAACAGACTCGATATAAGTCATCCAATACAAAATCTGTAATTTTATAGTCTCAGGTCAGACCATACAATTATTATATTACCTTGTTTTGCAATTCACCTAAAATTGTCTTTGAGTAAAAAAACATACTCAGGTGATCCTGTACTTTGATGGCAAATGACTTAATTTTAGGGTATAGATATTTTGATAAAACAAGTGTTACCAAAAAAATTGTGTATAAGGAAGCATGCATACAACCTTATAACACTACCATTTTTAAAACATTTCCATTTTGTTTTAAATTTCTATATAAACTCATCCCATATATTTTATAATCAACATGCGATTTATAAAATCAGGGTTACCATGTTTACAATATTTCCATGTATAAGTAAAATTACTACGGTTAAGGTTAAATCCTCATAAGAAATAATCAAAACCTTATAATGATTACGACATACTTTTAATATTGTTAAAATGTTTATGTAAAAATGTTTATTCTTACGTTGTTCCGTCGTGGGTTCCTTTTCGGAAACCACTAAACCCAGGCGGTTATAAATCGTTGCAAGAATTAACAGGTTTACGTATATTGCAACACGATCTAGCAAAGTGTACATATCAATATATATATATACAATAAGCATATTGATTTAGTGCTTTTAGTCCATATTAATTTTTGAAATATCGTTTTTGCATTATATATAAAAATGCCACATATATATCAAAGCAAAACCAAATCAAACAATTTAATCACACTTAAACATACACAATTAAAACAAGTAATCAACGAAAGTCTTCCTCGCTTTTACATTTAAACAATTAATGAACAAAAGTCTTCCCCGCTTTTGCATTAAACAATTAATCATGTATCAAGGTTTCAAGCATACCACATAAACAAGCATGCATAATAGACATATTAAGCTTAATAACCATGGTTTACATGCACGTAACACATGGTTAACAATTTATAAAAATAAATAAGCAATAATAAGTCAATAAGAGAAAATTATAAGCCAAGCCACATAATAAGCGTGTTAGATCTTGTAAAAACCCTTACCATATTTATATTTCCATATTTTATGTGACTCTTAGAAGTCTTTATTTCACTAAATAAAATCCTAAAATAGATTTCACATAAAAGGCATGAAAATATCACAAAAATATGAGTTTTTCGCGTTTTTACCCTTTTCTTATGTGATTATAAAGCTATATGAACGGCTCGTAATGCCACTGTTGGAAATCATTATCCTATAACATAATATTACACATAATATTCTATGAGCTACGCAGCGGAATTAATCTCATATAGCACTTATAATTAACATAAATAATAAACCAAAAGTGTACCTTTTAGCAAAACAAGCTACAAAAGAATCGGAGCTTTCTTGAGAATATGCACGTGTATTAAACCCGATCAAATACTAAAACTTTTAGAAAGTTGCTAAAGTAAACAATCTCTATGTGTCATACACTACACGTTATACAATATCACCTGAATGCTAGTTCCACGAACAAACAAACTAAGAATACTAGAATATAATCAAAAATAAAAAACCCTAAAGTGGGGTGTTTGTTTTCATCAACCACAAGAGAGAGAGAGAAAGAGAATGGATGAGAATTATGAGCTAGGTGATCATCCATTTATACTAAGTGAATTAGGGCAATCCCTAAAATACTTAGCTTAGGGCCAAAGCTAATAAAACCTATTTTTTTCTCATCTTGGGCCTATGGCCGGTCAAACCACAACCAAACACACCCTTGGTGTTGACCTTTTGACTTTGCTAATTATTACATATAATTACTTTTAATTACACATTAATTAAAAAAGCCTTATAGTTAATTAATCATAAACGAACTAATTATGACCGTTTAGTATTCTACCGTTGGATCGTATATTAAATACATATATAATAAATATACACCTATATTATTATATACATGCCAATAGAATGATATCTAAGTGTATAGTGTGTGACCCCTTGTAGGCTCACATATTCCTAGCCATATAAATATCCATATGACATGAGCACATCCCAACAATAACATCATGATCGTCCTTTACCACGATGACACCCTTGTTCGAAAACTTTTTATAATTCACATCTTGGATGACCTTCCAATGGAGTAGTCGTCTAACCATATCTTCAAGGTAGAAGACTTGTTTGACTTGTGTTGCGAGAATGTACTGCTGATCATTAAACGACTCACTAGATGCCAAGATTTGTGTTATGTTGTTTCTAATGACAAAACATTTACCTTTACGTCCTTCGTTGCTAGTGTCGAATCACTTAACTCGGAATGTCACAACTTTGAATGAGATATATAAGAACTCGAGAATTTCTTCAAGCTGACCATAGTACATTTCTCCTTCCTTCTCATTAGGTGAACAAATGCCACTGTTTGGAGTTGTACGACATTTATCGCGGCTGTGTACAACAAACCTCACACCGTTGACTATGCAAGAGTTGACTGAGATTAGATTAAGTGATGGTCCACAAGCCAAAGGTATAAACTCCCGTTAAACTGGGTCCTTTGTCTATGTAACCATTGACAGTCTACGAAAATGATAGAATAGATAGAGATGAGTAATATATAGTCCAATAATTTTTAAAGGAAATATCATACAATAAGTATGAAAGTTTACCGCGGCTCAAACCAGCGTGGGAATTCTTAATTCATGTGACGTTAGAAATTTCCTAAAAAAGTTAAAAATGTTAATGAGATTAAAATAAGTCGTCGAAAAGATAACTTAAGAAAAAGAAGTTTCAAAATAAAAACATGCACCTCTTAAACTCGGCCAGGTACGTGTCGATTTCAAGATTGTTGTGAAGTACATACCATATCACTTTCTTCATTTCTTAATGATCTAACCGAATAAGTGAATGTTTACCAATCGTTCTACATATTGATCCACCTGAAATTGACATGATGGGGGAGGATAGTCCACATTACGGTCAGGATGATTAAATTTTGTCGTAACACCCTAAGAATAATGAGAACAGAAAGTCAATGCTTCTTCTGCAACATAACCCTTTGCTATCGAACCTTTCGGCTTAGCTTTATTTTGTACATACTTTTTTAGCTTTTTCATGTATCTTTAAAATGGATACATCCACCGGTAGGGAATAGGCCCACCTTTAAGAGCCTCTTCAGGTAAATGGATAACCAAGTGAATCATAATGTAAAAGAAAGCAGGAGGATATATTTGCTCAAGAATTGCACAAAATATCGATCAAATAGCTCTCAGCTTTCACCATGTCATCCTTCATCAAAGTTCAAGCATATTTACTTAAAGAATAAACAAAGCTTGATTATTGGTGTTCCAACGTTTGGGTCTAAGTATTGCTGAAGTCCATAAGGAAGTAACCATCGCATCATTATATGACAGTCATGAGACTTCCTGCTCGTTATATTGCTATCATTATCGGTCACTTTTTGCTTAAAGTTAGATCTGAACCGATCTAGTAGTTTAACTCCTTTGATGAACTGACAAAACTTTTTTCTGTTATCTGGTGTGAAGGAGTACTTAGCATGAGGCTTCAAGCACTTCCCGTTTTGGTTTTTGCCGAGCCATAACTCTTTTTGAATGCCCAGAGTTTTCAAGTCTTGTTTTGCCTTGGTGGTGTCTTTAGATTTGTCATTCATTAACAAAGTGACCAAAAAACTCTCCAACATATTTTTGTATATGCATGACATCTAAATTGTGTTTTAGTGTAAGAAAAGACCACTACTCAAGCTCGAAGAATATAGATCGTTTAGTCCAGTTTAGTTCGACAACAGGATTATGTTTTATCTTCACACCCCCATAACTTGGATGTTTCCCCTTCTCACGTGTGGGCAATCTATCAAGGTGAGTCAAGATCTCC
Source organism: Tanacetum coccineum (assembly GCA_026074375.1). Lineage (NCBI taxonomy): Eukaryota > Viridiplantae > Streptophyta > Magnoliopsida > Asterales > Asteraceae > Tanacetum > Tanacetum coccineum. The sequence goes on from BQNB010001177.1 coordinate 25,648, forward strand.
TCCTGGGTAAATTTTCTAGGAGGATTGATGACATCAAATAATGTCTATTTTATAGCATTATTTATCCCATGATATTAACCCATTTTGTATAATTATTGCAAAGAATTATTACTTAATCGTTTATATTTAAGAATTGCAGTAATTATGGAGTACTTGGTGAATATTAGCAAAAGGCGTGCATTTTGGAGCTTAAACAAAGATATTTTGAAGATTAATGATTCTGACTACCAATACGTCGTATTCATCAAGAAGATACGGCGTATCCATGCATGCACTCACCAAAGACCACAAAGGAATGAAGATCAATACGCCGTATCCAGAAGACCAATACGCCGTATTGGAAATATAGAAGGAATAAAATATTCTAGAAGATATCAAACGTGGTCCCTACTCCAAGAAACTCCAATACGCCGTATCTAACCCATTGGATACGCCGTATCAAACCGACTTCCAGACCCTATAAATAGAAAACTCAAAAACGAGTTTTAAGTGTGCTAAATCATATTCTCGATACCTAAACCACAAAAGTCTATTTTCAGAGGAGAAAAAGAGCAGAAGAGGTCTTGCAACGCATTTCAATCCATAGAAGACAACGTGTAATTTCTTATACTTTTGTAATCGTTCAATTTTTGGTATCATTCGTTAACTCGGTTAGTTTACCTTGGCTAAAACAATTACTCTTGTATTAATTATGATGTTTGAAGGCTAATACCTTTGGGTATTAGCCATTATTATGAAGATCTGAATGTTTGGTTTTGTTTATATCTCGATTGCTTAATTTATCATTGCATGCTTGTTTATGTTTATCAATTCATACTTGTTTACGTGCTTTTGTATGCGACCTATCATTCAATTGGATTTAGTGATACAGAAAAAGTAATCTAGAGTCTGGGATAGCTCTCCATATAGTGATTTATACATCTAGAATCATAGGATCACAAATATTGTCCTTCTAAAATTATACTAAGGATACGCTTCTGGCTTAACTAATTAACAAAAATTGCCTTTGGTTTATTAAACATCTTGACTAGTAGGTGAATCTAGATAATTCAACAAATAATGTTCTGATTCCATTGGATAGTTGGACAAGTGGACTACTAGAGTATAGATTGCCATTAAGCGGTAAGTGGGTAAAGTCTCTATGAGCTAGGGTTTAACAAGATCACCATTGCTTTAATCCCTAAGATAGATTATAATCAGGTAATAAGGATGCTTTATGCGGATGCTTTAATTGTGACAGAATTAATGTGTCTAGGTCTTATGATGAAGTCTCACCTAAGTCTAAGAATGATATGCCTCTTTGAGATAAGTAATCATTGCACTAAACAAACAAACCAACCTTCTAATCAGATTAATGATGCCTAATACAGTTTTCTATCATAAGGCTTGACGGCTCTTTCATCTTCTATTAATTTGCTTGCGTGGGTTAAAGTATCTTGAATTGATTGTAGTCACCAACAAACCCGTGCCAGTCTCTCAGGCTGAAACCCCCCTTTTACATGTTAGAATTAGGATTAGAACTAAAATAGGATTAGCATAGGTTTAGAATAGATTAGAATTAACTTAGATTAGTAAACCAAAATATAAATAAATTAAGAGATTTAACCTCGCTTTAAGTGTTCAACACCCTACTTACCACGAAAATACCACCGATCGGGTACACTGCCCATTAAAGTGTTGTTTTTGGTTGAGTCGGCAAAATATAAATTTAAAACTTGAACTATCATAAATAAACACCACACAACGACACATCATGTTTTTGACGCCGTTGCCAGGGAGTGAAATTTAATCTTGATTTTTATCTTATGTTTTGGTTTTTAACATTAGATTAGATCTAACCCTTAGGAGTAGTGTAAATTAGATTAGTGTATATTCTTGTATATTCTGTATATTTTGTATATTTGTTAGTTTAATTGTTTGCTTGTATATTTGTGTGTTTAATTTAATTGTTTTTCTAATTACACTGTTCTGGTCTTCGTCAAATAGTATATATATAAAATACTAGGCAAATCCAAACTCTTTACCCTTGACAAAGGGAAAAAGTCAAGACCTACTTAGAAATAAAATATATAAGAATCAAATCAATAATAAAAAGATTCCGGAGCAAGAGATATTCGGGTCGTATGTCTGGAGAACGAAGCTTTAGTTAAGGCTTTGCGGCTGTGCAATTGAATAAAATTCTCTGGTTTGATGAGAAATTGATGGATTGGAATATATGATGGAAAATGATTGATTATAACTAAAATTAATTAAATAAAATTAATTTCATTCCTAGGGAAACAAATATAGGAAAGGATCTTAATAACTAACGGGAAACAAAATTAGTTATCGGAAATCCTTAAATTTAATCTAAATTATAATACGGGGAAAGGAATGGTATTGGTAAACTAATATTAAAAATTAAGAAAATTAAAAGCTAAAATAAATTAAAATCAAAATTAATTTAATTAACTTAATTTGAAAAATAAAGAAAACTAGAACCTAATTCGGAGGTCGTTTGAATGCCTAAACGAAAAGAAACGGTAAACCGTACGGTAAACGGGTCTAGACTGAAATTTAAGAAAAATTAGCCTATACTAGATTTTATAATTTTCCTAGCTACAAATGAAAGAAAATTTTGTAAAAAGAAATATATTTTTTTTATTTATTTTTGGCTTTTTCTGATTTTTTAGATTAAAAAACTAATTAAAACTAAGACAAGAAAATAGCCAAAAGAAAAAAAATTTAAAGTTATAAAATTTAAAAAAAAAACAATTTAAATAAAGAAAAATTTACCCATTCTAAAAATACTAAAATGCCAAATTTTATGATTTTAATTAAACGTCATTAAATAATTAGATTTTAAACTAAATTAATTAAATTAAATAACTAAAAGAGTAAACAGTTGTTTAAACTAGAGGATAAGAGTAAAGCAAAATGGATAACGAACGAGTACTAGTCTACTAACTACAGTTACTAACTAAGTTAACTATGAAAATGAAAATTACACCAAATGACCATGAGTTGGAAGATTATCAATGTGGGTTCAAACGTTTTAGACAAAACTATAAAGCACATTGAAGGGGGGCTTATGGGAACAAATTTTCTAAATAAGCACTTGGTGTGAATCTCAAGAATAAGCAGGCAAGTCAGGTTTTGAGGGTGCCTGTTCTTCAGCGCCCTCCGCTCTTCGCGCGATAAGCAAAGATGAGATCTAGAGTATATGTGAAGAGAGGTGTGATTAGCGTTTGAGTGACCTCGAGCAGTGTAGTGCTACAGTACTCTCTCTATTGTGTGTGATAGAGGAAAGCAAGAATGACTAATTATCTCGGTTAGACAGACGGGCGCCAGCAAACCGGCAAACGAACTTCACGCAACAAGAAGCAGCACTCTGTTCATTGCTTAATATAACGCCACTAAAATTCAGATCGTGACCTTATATCCTCTCTAAGCCTTATTCTAACAGATCTTTAAAAGGAAATCAGGTCTAAAAAGTGTGAACTTCCTTCAGCTAGTTTCGATAGCCTAAGTATGGCAGTGAAGTTACAGTAGAAAGATTGGGATTTTAAAGATAGTGATAAGCTTAACATTTAAGCTTAAAAAATCCTAAGTGCTTAATACAAAATAAGCTAGAAAAGAAGTGCTGAAAATGGTGCTCAGCACCAGGGGAAAACATGCAGTGGGCTTAAGGCTTTTTTAGCTTATCAAAATAAGCACAAAAGTGCTTTTTACCCGAATCCAAGCAAAGACAGATGTACAAGGGTGGCAATAGAGCTTATTCCCAAAATTTAAGCTAAAGAGATTAATTGTAGCCTGCTGATTTTGGGGCTTAAAGTTGGCTGATTTCAAGAATTATGCATACATGCAAATTTAATGAGACTTGGCTATTTAAAAGGACAGAGCAATGGTTCTTGTTCATGGCTAGTTTATGACTAAATAAGCACAAGAAATGTGGTGCTTAAGCTGTTTCAACAGCTTAAGCCCTTAAGCTCACTTAAGCTGTATAAAAATTAGACAAAAAGGTTAAAGGTTCACAAAACCTTAATTTTATACTAAAACTAGTAATTAAATTGGTCTCAAAAGTCACACACACTCAGCCAAAGATGGCTGAGTGGGTATGACCCACTAGAATCCCCAAATGACCCATTTTAAATGTTAACCCAAACACCCCCTTAATTTGTAAATTTCGGTTTTTTTTAGCCTTTTTTAAATGAAGTAAAGGGCTAGAACAGTGATTATAAGTATGGTTTAACAACTTTAAACCATTGGTGCACAAGATAAACAGAATTAAAAGGGTTATATGAGAATTTAAATTCCAACAGTGGTAGTAGCAATTTTCCAAAAGAAAACTCTCAAACTTTGATTAAAATTTTGAAACTTACAACTTAAACTCTTAAAACATGACTGAATTACATTAATTTCTAAAAAGACTTAATAAAAATTTAACTAAAAGTAAAAACAGGGTGTGTCGTGGTGCTGGTTTGGTCTTCTCCCTTTTATAGAAGTCCCAGTGCATTCTTGGCTCTTGGGTTGTGCTACTTGTGAGTGTACAATGTCCAGGCATCAATCCTAGCCTTCCATAACACTTCTTATGATCTCAACCATTGAAGGGTGTGCTCGGGTTGTGTGAATTTGGCAGGGAAGGGGTTATAGGGGTCAATAGGTTGTGGGAAGTGGTAGGGGTGAGCTGTGGTAGTACTTGGGAGGTGGTTTGAGCTTGAAAACCATGGGGAATGGCAGTTTGGGATTTGGCGGGTACGGGGGTACTGTTTTTATGGTTGCAGGGTTTAAAAGGTTTGTTTGGAGAAGAGGCAAAGATAGTCCCCCATGTTTCTATCTCTTTTCATTTTATTTTTAAGCCGGGTTTAGTTATAATATAAGTTTGGAAAGTGACACTTTGGTCCCTGCTGTTTTATAACTAAAGAATAAAAAAGAGTTTAGGGAAATTGCAAAACTGCCCCTTTGGTTTTAAAAGAGAAAAAGTATTGCATTTTGGCAGATTAAGTCCTTCTCTTTATTTTTCCATTTTTCTTTATAAAACACTTTTAAAAATGACAATTTAGCCCCCCTAAAGTTTATAAAAATGGATTTTGGGCTTTTGTTGGGCTTGGGTTTTGTGTGGGGCCCATTGGGCTTGTATTGGGCCCACTGGGTTTGGGTTTGGGCCCAATAAGGT
>BQNB010001177.1:32953-145183 GCA_026074375.1 Tanacetum coccineum
GCTACTACCAAAATTTTAATTTTACCTTGTGACATGGGCAAAGAATCAATAAATCCATAGAAATTTCTTGCCAAATTCTCTGAGGTATTGGTAGAGGTTAAAGGAGACCTGGGTGAGCAGATAAGTCTGATTTATTTCTTTGACAAACATCACATTTCCTTACCCATTGTTTAACCATCTTCCTTAATCCCTTCCAGTAAAAGAATGCAGTAAGTCTTTTGATAGTGGCATAGACCCTTGAACGCCCACCCACAGCAGAACCATAGAAATGAGCTACTAATCTTGTCCTTAAGGCCTCAGCTTTGCCCACCACCCATTTTCCCTTCCTTAATAACTGATCATTGACCCATTTATTTATACTTGTAGTTAAGGTTTTATTCTTCAAACCCTCAACTATTTTGTTTAAGCTGTCATCACTGATCCAAGTATTTATCACACCTTCCATGAGCTCATTAGACAACCCAGAAGATAACAGGCTAAACAACTCTGTTGGTCTTTCAATTCTTGATAAGGCATCAATAATTGTATTGTCCTTCCCTTTCTTATACTCAATTTCATAATCAAATCCAAGTAGCTTAGGCAACCATTTGGATTGAAAGGGAGTTGTAATTCTTTGATCCAACATGTATTTTAAACTAAAATGATCTGTCTTGATCTTAAAATGTCTGTCCAACAAGTACCCTCTCCACTTTTGCAAAGCCATAACCACAGCTAATAGTTCTTTCTCATATGCAGACAAAGCCTGGTGTTTGGTTGCCAATGCCTTGCTCAAATATGCTATTGGGTGACCCTATTGTTGTAACACAGCACCAATACCCACACCTGAAGCATCAGTTTTAATAAAAAATTCTTCATCAAAGTTTGGTAAAGCCAACACTGAAGAATTAATCATTGCTAGTTTCAACTCCTCAAAAGCTGTTTGTGCCTGTGAATTCCACTGAAATGCATTTTTCCTAAGTAATGCAGTTAGTGGTTGACTAATGATAGCATACCAATTTATAAGCCTTCTGTAGTATCCAGTTAAACCAAGAAATCCTCTAAGTTGCTTGATATTGGTAGGAACAGGCCATTCTTTCATTGCTTGTATCTTACTAGGTTCAGTTTCTACTCCCACATCAGTTATCACATGACCAAGTTATTCAACTCTATATGTTCCAAACACATACTTGCTCTTCTTTGCAAACAAAGTATTCATCCTCATGACTTGCAAAACCATTCTCAACTAATCAATATGTTCTGAAATGGAAGGGCTATAGACCAAAATATCATCAAAAAAGACTAATGCAAACCTTCTCAAAAAAGGTTTGAAGACACAATTCATCAAGGCTTGAAAAGTTAAGGGGGCATTAGTTAGCCCAAAAGGCATTACCACAAACTCATAATGGCCTTTATGGGACTTGAAAGCAGCCTTATACACATCTTCTTCCTTTATTCTTATCTGATGGTACCCTGATCCGAGATCTAACTTAGAAAATACCTGAGCACCTTGCAACTCATCAATGAGCTCTTCTATGACAGGAATAGGAAACTTATCCTTCACAGTGAACTTGTTAAGCTATCTGTAATCTATGCACATCCTCCATGACCCATCTTTATTTTTGACCATTACTATAGGAGAAGAAAAAGGATCGTGACTAGGCCTAATTACCCCTGAATCAAGTAATTCCTTCACCATGGTTTTAATAACATCTTTCTGAGCAGGTGGATACCTATAGGGTCTTATGTTGACATTCACTTCTCCTTCTTTTAGTGGTATTTGGCGATCAAAACTTCTGTGTGGGGGAATTGTTTTAGGTTCTTCAAACACATCTGCATATTCTTCCAAGAGAGTCTGCAATTCTATACTTTGTGTATCAGCACCACATTGCATTAAATTGAGACTAGCAGATGGTACCATACAACACATAGAGGTCAAATAAGCATATTTTTGACTGACTTGTTTGGACAAAGATTTACCACTCATCCATGTTAATTCAGACTGTTTTTCCCCTTAATTTTACCTTCTGCCCTTGAAACATAAACTCCATTCTTAATTCTTGGAAATTCAACTGAATATTGCCCAAAGTAGACAACCACTAGATTCCCAAAATCAACTCACAACCTCCTAAGGGTAGTAACATTACATCAGTATTAAATAATACCCCTTGTATCTTCCACTGAAAATTTGTAACCATGTATTAACTAATCAATTTACTTCCACCAGCCACAGACACATTCAGAGGACAAGTTTTCTTAATTTGGAACCCAACTGCTTAGCCTTGTGAACATCTAAAATATTATGGGTACTGCCTGAATCCATCAGAATATGTAACAATTGATTAAGAACATTACCCTTTACCCTCATGGTGTTATATGTAGGGATTATTGACAAGGAATTCAAAGAAACGTGTGAAGTGTATTGTGGGACTTCCTCAGGCAACACATACTCAGTCATTGCATTATTCTCTTCTTCCAAACAATCCTTAAATATTTCCTCTTCCTCTCCTCTTATCTCAATAGTAAACATCTGCCCTTCACACTTATGGCCAGGCATGTATTTTTGGTCACAATAAAAGCATTGATTTTTAGATCTCTTCTCATCATATTCCTTTTGACTTAACAATTTCCTTGGCCTAATTCTAAACACATTGTTATGCTTAGTGATTGTATGACTAGCAGATGTTGGTAAGGCTAAAGTACTAGTATTTTTTACAGAAAAGGTAGTATTTCTATTAACAAAAGTATTAGTAGCAGTAGTAGGTCTTGGAGTAGGAAGAATTGGATTATACCTCTGCTTGACCAAAGCCAAAGTAGTTTCTTGCAAACTAGACAAACTGAAAGCATCTTCAAGGGACCTTGGCTTGAACATTCTCACATTCATTTCAATGGTAGCAGGCAAACCAACAATATACATACTAATAGCTTGTGCTTCAGTGATATTCACTTGATTCAATAGGGCCTCAAAATATCTTTGATACTGCTTTATACTAGTCTTATACCTCAAGTTCTTGAGCTCACCCACAGGATCTTCATTAGCATCTCCAAATATTTTAAGCACAGCTTCCTCATACTCAGCCCATGTAACTGCTTCACCATGAGTCTTAAAGTCCCAGCTAGAGTCAATAACTAAAATGTGGATGCATGTGAAAAGAAGACTCTATCATAGACAATGGTGGATACTAACTTGATCATTATTGCCTCTCCACGGTGTGTATACTGCAAACTATCATGGCTCAAAGAGAAAACTCTTTTAACCCCATGCTAAACATCCATCTATCTACGCATCTTCACCAGAAAACATCTAGGATAACCTCCATCTTCCCTAGCACTACATGATTGTCTACCTATTTCCATTCACCTCTATTAAGGTTTATTCGTCTAATTGTGCTCACCATGTGATTGTAGCCCATCATATACTAGCAGCATTTTTCCCACTACGCAACTCGTCTGTTTAACCCTAAACATCCATCCTTTCACATCTTCCCCATGAAACTTAGGAAACTCCATCTTCCCAGCCTACTGAATCTACTATTTCCATCACCTCTATTGGTATATTGCTATTGTACCAACAATTGAGCCAAACTAGCAGCTATACCTTCAACTCTTTATTCAAAGGACCAACAACACTTTCAACATGATTAGTAACCCAATTTCTTATGGCTTCATCAATTTGAACCTCAAGACTTGAAGTTCTTGTTCCCACCAAGATTACTTTATAACTAGACCGTAACAAACTAATTGTATTCACCACAAGGAACAAATTACCATCACACACTCCTAACTAACGTATTTTGGGAATGGAAACAGAACGAAGATCAAGAACGTATTTTGGATTCGACAAATGGTCTAGATAGATCGGAATTGATGTTTGTGTGATGGTTGATCAAAGATCAAGAATAATGGTGGTGATAACAGGAAAAAACAGAGTTTGTAACTGAAATAACAAGATTGTAACTGAAAAAACTGAATTCGTAACTGAAAATGGTGGGATGGTGCCAGAAAAATGCTCTAATACCAATTGGAATATACCAATACTTGAATCTTATTAATAGATTGGAAGTATGGCTTAGCTAACAACCAGAATTATATGAACAAGAAGATAACTCGAAGTTGTAAGCTAAAAGGATTTGTTATGGTTTATTAAATTTAAAATCTGTTACAATACAAGAGAAAGGAAATCAAAAGCTAAATGTGAAAGATTACAATGCTAGTATTTATAGAATTTGAAAATGATAATTGGGCGGGAAAAGTAGTTGAAACTTTGTTTGGGTAATTTTGGGAAGTGCACGTGACACGTCTATGGCGTGAACTTAGGTAAAAATGGAAATTTCTGAAAGCTTGTATCGCAAAAGTTGATTATATCGTCCAGTGAAACGATTTAACTCTATCGTGTATTGTCATGGTAACTACGTTTTCAGATCTTAGGCTATTAATTGAGTGTGCAAGTTATCTCTAATTAAATTATATAATACTGTTGGTGTTTTTTTTAGATAAAAAGAACCAAGATTAGCTTGAAAACTTGCTACTGTAGAAATTTACAATTATCTATACTACATATAAAGCAAATTAGTATCTTTTTTTATTTGATGAAAAAAATTAAATAATACAAGTATTGATGCACATTGTACAATCTTTAATGCAAACTTTAAAAAGTATAAATTCAATAATACAAACATTAATGCAATATGTACAATTAACCAATGCACAAACACATACTTATTGGCTGGTCAACACATTTAATGTTCTTGTTAAAACACCATTACTAATTAATATAATTTTTAAAACACCTCTATAATGAAAAGTACATGTTATTATACACATTCTACAAACTAATAAAACACACAAAGCTCTAAACAATTTATATGCTAATACATATAGTTTTGAAAGGTGGATCAGACCAACGGGTCAACCGAAAACATGAGTGGTCACCGGTTCGACTAGCGAATAAAAGCCGTCTGAAAACGAACCGAAGAGAACCGGTCAGAACCTACAAAAATGGTGAACCGGGCCTGATTGAGATCATTTTTCTTTTCTTTTTCTACGGTTAATCACAGGGCACCCGCCGTCACAACGCGCGGATACCCTGCTAGTCTATACTTATACTGATTACATTATAAAACATTTATGGCACTTACATATTTAAAAAGTCTTAAAATTACTTTTTCTTTTCTTTTTATGGAAATATCCCTTTTTTTAACAACAAACATATCCATCTCATTTTATGTAACAATCTTTTGTAACAATTTTTTGTTATGTGCAATCTTGATCATTCATTTTATTTTAAGGAAACATATCTTAAAGTGACATGTGTCACTTTTTAATTAAAAAATCACTTTTATTTTTAAATTGAATATCTTTTTTTTTTATTATTATTTAATTTCATCATATTTTTTAAAATTTTGTGCTCTTTAATTTAAAATCCATTTTCATATATTTTTAATAGTTTTTAGTTTTTTTTTTTAATGCCCTCGAAACCGCTGCTTTGCGCGGTAACATAAAAACAAAGAGAGTATACAAATTGGTTGACTTTTTTATAGAAAAATGATTTGTAAGCCTAAGTAGTGTGCCTAAAAATAGACATACAATTATGATCGGTTGAATTGAAAATTTGATTGGTGGATATGAGAAAAGAGAATGCGTGTTTAAAACTTATCAAAATATGAATGAAGTAGACCTATTTATAGGTCTATTATGTAGGCTTATATACGTAACTCTTTTTTATAACTTGGCTTACATCACTTTTAACTGTAAATTAATCACACAATATTCTGTGCGAGTACTTACTGTACGTGCATATAAAAATGTTCATAGATGCACAACATTAAAAGGGATTATACTATATTTAATTAACATAATCGTATAATTTCTGTAACAAATGGATAGTTGAAACGTGTCTGGAGGCGTTAGTTTTTATAATCAAGAAAGTGGTTGAGCAACTTATTACTTATAGTTTTTATAATCAACAAAGTGGTTGAGCTAACTTATTACTTATACTACCTCCGTTCTAAAATTATTGTCCATTATTTCATTTTGGGTTGTCTTAAAATAATTGTTCACTTTTAAAAATAGATAATGAATTTAGTTTGAGTTTATCATATTACCCTCACTTAAAATTATTATTAAAAACATTAAAGAAGTTTTAAATTAGTAATTAACTAAGAGTAAAATTGGCATTCTGTTAAAAAGTAAGAAAGATAATGCAGTAATAAATGCATTTTTCTTAAATTGTGTGTTTTTTGTTTGTGGACAATAATTTTAAGACCGAGAGAGTAGTTTTTATAATCAACAAAGTGGTTGAGTCTTGAAATAAACTAGCTCGGATTCAATTTGAATCATGGGAATTTTATACTAGTTCGGAACACTTGGTCTCAATATAAAAGCCATAAGAGTTCGTCACTTTGTTTAATGTCGATAAATCCAAACCGAACCTGTGCACTCCAAATAATGATATGCATAGGAACATAAACTGAACCCATGTTCCCCATGTTCTTTTTAAGTAATTTTGTCCATAAACAATAATAGATATGTTGATGAAATTTTATATCACATTTAAGCAAAAATTCCCATCTCACAAACATTTATCAAACCAAAACTCTAGTTTTGAGTAAAGAAACCATCCAATGATTTCATGTTTTTAAGGCTGACTGTTGGGAAGTCTGCTGAGAACAGAATGCTCCGGCTTGTGATCACACTCATAGTCAAGATGAACAAATGCTCGCTCCACTTCTGGTAGTTCTTCTATCCTGATCTGTAACGATTCTCCGATCCCATGGGCTTCTTTCAATGGCAAATCTTCAGGCAATTCTATATCAACCTGTTTTAAAGCATAAAAACCACACGGTATTAGAATATAACTTGAAAGAAACCCCACATTTTCAACATTGTATGAAGGAATAACAGACCTCAACAAAATAGAGAACACCAAATGTGTATGCCCGAACTGTGTCCACACGACTGATTTTAGGATGGTGCCTCAGGACAAGATATGTGAGTGTTTGTAGAAAATCAGGTGGTGCCGACTGCCCAACTAGCGAAACTGCAAAAACGAATGAAATAAAAATTTAGTCCATGAGAATGAATTAGTCATGCTCCCTCCGGCTTTAATATGAGAGTTACTTTTTGCGCGTGCCTTATAAATTGCAACATTTCTCAACTTCATAATTGAATGCTTACACATTTGGTTAATAGTGGAGAACTTTTATGGGAATCATTGTACACTAGTTAATGGTACAAAAATATTGTTCAAGGAGTAGCTACAAATTGCATTAGACCATTTAATATACAACAGAAGTATCAAACGGTAATTACTAGTATCACAATATGGCAAATGTTTTAGAAAATGTTTTTGAGGTGATCATTGTCAAACGGTAATTACTATTTACTAGTATCACAGTTGCTTTAGTACTCCCAATGACACTTGGAAATTCAAAGAAACCGTTTGGGGACATTCCATAGAAGTTGCAATATTTTCCTTCTCGGCAAATTTTCAGCCTACAATTGCCATTCCCCTTGTCATCAATAACCGTTTTTAGAAAAGCTATTACCTATGGGTCCAAAGATAATCCCATTTTAAAATATTAACTATTTGACATATGATTAATCGTCACACAATTGTCAATCTACATACATTGTGATTTAATACGATGGAGGCAATACAAGCGAGATTAAGGAGTAACCTGCATTCTCCATGACAGTTCCAGACCAATTGGTAATTGTGTAGACAGCAAGAATTATGGCACCAGCAGGATCAATCCACCAGTAGAATTCGTCACCAAGTACCGCAGCAACTAATCCAACCACATTTGTCACCACATCAAAATAATGGTCCTGGTAGTCACATATGGTTAAGTTATGGTAATGCACAAAGGGGTATTTTGTTCTTTGTTCAATGTTTTGCCATAAAAAAATTTATATAAGAGTCAAAGATAAATAATAATCAGCACCTTGGCATAAGCTCGAACAATCTTGTTACCAGAGCTTCTACAATATATATAAAGTATAAGTTTAACTCCGGTAGCAGTCAACATGATTGCATACAACCATATTAACTGAAAATCACTCATCTTTTCAGATGGTGAATTCCTAATTAACTGTTCCACTGCCTGTATTAGCACTTGAAACCCTGTATATACATGGTATAAGCGATACTAATTAGGAATATACCTTTTTATCTTCAAAATCAAGATGAATCATGAACGTACCTAGAGTGGCCATAATTGCTGCAAATATGATAATCCCAACAGGTTGCACTCGTAATTTCCCAATAGGGTATTTATAAATATTAATGGTTTTCATTGAGAGATGAGTAAACCATAGAATACCGCCCGCCATGAGATCAAGCAATGAGTCCAGTGTTGATGCTGCAATCGCCAAAGAACCACTTTGTACTGTAGCATAAATCTACATTGCAAAAATCAAACTAATGATCAATAATATGACAGGTAATATTTTGGTTTATTAATGTGTTGAAAATCAGTTTACCTTAAGTGCGAGTAAAAAGATATTAGCCCAATTAGATATGTTGATTGCTCTTTCATGTTGAGCTTGTTCTATCAATTCTTGTTCTTCGTTCTCATCGACTTTTGTTTCACGTAAAGAATCAACTTCCTCAAACGATTTCAACGTTGCAAATTGCTTTTCATAGTATTCTTTCTCCCCTGATCACAATCACCAAATTAACCAACAAAAAATGCTATTAAGGATCCCAAAAATATGCATTGCTTATCTTAATATCAACACTAAAAAATGCATATTATAGTACTATTTGTGGTCGGTTTCTATACATAACTTCAAAAGATCATGAGCACTAGTTACACTAATAAGCTTCATTTACTTTTACTAGTTAACAACGGTTTATAAACGTATGAATAATGTGAAACTCAAGAACACCAACAAAAATTTATATAAAATGTAAAGATGAATCTGAATTTTTATACCTTCCATTAGTCCACTAGTTTTTGAAAGATCAACGTGGAACGGAGCCTCAGGGTCAAGGCCACGTCGAACTTTATCAGGCAACTTCGAAAGGAAATCGCCTCTAAGGCTAGTAACCGAAGTACGCCTATGCCTTCTTATGTGTTTTGAGCCATCCTCACTTGACAACAAGGGTGTTTTTGTATCCATTTTAAATTTTCCAAACTTGTAACAAAAAGATCCTATATTTTTCAAGAAACACCACTCTCATCCACTTGCATTTCCAAAAAACCTATCAATGATCTTATGCTATAAAGACAATAACCCAACAAAATATCCTTATGGAATGTTTTGATGCAAACCCACAAACGTAACACCCTTTAGAGGCCTGAAATGACCCTCTTTTATAGGTATCAAGAACATATACAAAAATATAAAATATGAAAATATGGTTGTATACGTATAATGCAAATGCAAGTCTGGGTCATGTGTATATCTCATTTTTCTGGTGAGTTTTGTTGTTTTGTGTTTTGTTGGCATGCTAAATTAAATTAGAATATTTGTTGGTTTGCTAGATTTGATTACAAATGTTTGGTATTTAGAACATTAGTTTGTTATTGTGATCCTTCAATTCAGACTCTCTCTAAACATACATATGTCATTGGGTCATGCACTCATGTCACATTAATCATACATTTCTAAGTTATTACGTACGTCTACATCTAGACTCCATGAATATTGTATTGAAATCATGGTTGTTAAGATCCCGATCCTGATCATTGGATCTTACGATTTTACGATACTGCAAAGCAAAAACGATCCGGATCTTACGTATGATCTTTGCAAGCTTAAGATCTTATAGGATCTCGATCCTGATCATAGAGTCTTAAGATCTAATCCGATCCGATCTTACTTTTTTTGAACCACAAACTAAAAAGCTACAAATTTATGGATTGTGTTTTGTATAATTTAAAAAATAACATCTTAATCTTCTTAAATATTTCATAATCATCTTGTTGTGATAGTGGATGCCTTGGTTTGTATTTTTGCCTTTTTAGTTATGTATTGCCTTTCAAAAAAATATTTCATAATCATAATTTATGACGATATTTCTATGACTTATTCATATAATTTTGTGTTTATGACATATAATAATTGATAGATTTGTATAATATTACAAAGACTATTAAGAAAATGACAATTTAGTAGGATCTTAAGATCCCGATCCGATCTACGATCTCGATCTTGTAAAGACGAAAACGATCCTGAGTAGGATCTTAATCTTGAAAACCTTGATTGAAACTATTGATTATGTAAAAAATAATGCGTTTTACTACTATTATTTAAAAAAATATACGGTACGGGGATATTAATTTGAGAATGTATCAAATCTGAAACATTACTTTTCAATATGTACGTGTATTATTGTGTGTGTTTATTCAAGGGTAAAATTTGTTACATTTTGAATGGCTACAAGAGCGGAAGATACTATGTATCAAATGATAATTTATACTGTAAATATCTATATCGATGTATATATATATTTATAAAAATTAAGTTACGTGTTTTTTTTTTTGGGTAAAGGGTTACCCCAGTAAAGTATATTAATCACAGAAAAGGTTGAGAACCCTGGAATGTGGCTGATGAACCACATTAACCTCAAGCCATAGCTTGAACAACCCCTAAATCGATTGTGACATTCCACACATCGAAAATAGACACACCAAAAACAAAAAACAGACTATAGCACTAATCGCCGTATAATCTGAAAGAAACATGCATCTTCCAAGACGAAAGGAAATTGATAACTCTCGCCTTATTCTTGAATATGAAAGTAACCAGTTTGAGACGAACAGTTACAACAATTAAGTCTCTTAACTCTTCTGGGGATCTTCTAGTGTTTTTAAACAATCTGTTATTGCGTTCCAACCATATGTAATAAGCAGATGCCGCAAAAAGGATTTTACCCACAATATTTTGTATGGTACGTTTGTTTGCCAAAGGTTGGAACCATGCAGTAATATCCTCCAAAACCGGTTGAACATTGTCCATACCTGCTAGACCACGAACTAAGCACCAGACCTTCGATGAATATTTGCATTCAAAGAAGAGATGTTCATGAGAATCTTGTTGCGTATCACATAACGAACACCGAATCTTATTCACATCAGTAGAAGGGTCAACGTCCCAATATCTTAACTTGTCTTGCGTTTTAAACTCCTTCTCATGATAAGCCATAAATGAAAGGCATGTCTCGGGATAGCATGTGAGAACCACACCGTATGAAACCATGCAACTTCATTACTACGAGGACGTAGAACTTCCCACGCACACTTGACTGAGAAATTCATCATATTTCCATTATTATCACACCACTTAACAGAATCTTGTCTTGAAGGATCCAAAATCGGGGCTGGAATTAACCCTAAGTTTGGAGCCTTTAGCAGCCACGCTTGAGGCCAATTTCAAGCCCCGTTTATCACCCAGTCAGCGACACATGCTTGAATAGAATACCCTTCCCTGGTTATGTCTCTAGGAGATAAGAACCTGCTAAAGGGGCAGTGAGAGCACCATGAGTCGTACAAAAGGGAAGTCTTCATACCATTGCCAATACAACTCCGAAAGAAAGGTCTAACAAATTCCGTAAGTTGAAGGAGCTTACGCCAGCCCCAACTCATATCACCCTTTGGTTGCACATCACATAAGGTGCGACCTCTAAGTTTGTAGGTATGAATCTAACGAACCCAAAGTGACTCCTTATTAGAGACTATATTCCATATATGAGTCGTCATTAGAGCAAGATTGAAGACCTCAAGACTACGCAAACCAAGCCCTCCTTCACGTTTAGGAAGGCAGATTACATTCCAAGCAACTTTCGCATTGCCCCGCTTGTATTCACCATTGCACCAAAGGAAACCACGAATGAGCTGTTGAATATCTTCAACAATACCCATGGGAATGACAAGAACTGAAGCCCAATAAACTTGCATGAAAGAAATCACAGATTTACACAATTGAACCTTACCCGCGAAAGACAAAGATTTGTTCTTCCAATCACCAATCCTATTACGGGCCTTCTCAACAAGAACCTTGCAATCCCTATTTAGAAGCCGAGAGGAAATCAAAGGAACACCAAGATATTTAACCGGGAGCTTTTCTTCCGCAAAAGGCATGACATTAAGAATAGCCATCTTTACATGGTTCAACACATTGCAAAAGAAAGTCCTACTTTTTGGGATGCTTGGATTCAGCCCCGACACCCGTTTAAACTCATCAAGAGAGTCCATAATAACTTTAGCCGAATCCACTTCACCACGAGCAAAAATAAATTGATCATCTGCAAAACAAACATTAATAATACCCAACTCCTTACAATGTTTATGGTATCGAAAAGAGTCAGATAAACGAACTCTTCTCTAAAGGATGAGAGTCAGGATCTCCATAACAAGAGTGAAGAGATAAGGCAAAAGGGTATCACCTTGGCGAAGACCCCTCTTACCTTTAAAATAACCATGGATATTACCATTAATGCTAATCGAATACGAAGCCGAAGTCACACAAGCCATAATCCACCTGATCATGGTATGATGAAACCCGAAGCACTTTAGAATATATCCTAAAAAACTCCAATCCACCGTATCATAAGCTTTTTGGATGTCCACCTTAAAAGCACACCTAGGAGGACCTCTATTCCGATGGTAGTTATGCATGAGTTCCTGAGTAATAAGGATATTATCCGAGATTCGTCTACTGGGTACAAAAGCAGATTGATTATCACTCACAACCTCTGTGATCCCCTCAATAATGCGATTAGTAAGAATTTTACTAATGCATTTATAAATTACGTTGCAACACGAGATCGGACGATAATCATTTACTTTCATCGGAGTAGTAACCTTTGGAATAAGAGCCAAAAAAGTATGATTTATTTCTTGAAGTAATTTACCATTACTAAAGAAATCCCTGATCGCATTGCAAATGTCATTTCCCATCACATCCCACCCTTTTTTTAAAAACACCGAGGTATAACCATCAGGGCCCGGGGCTTTGTCATCACCAATATCAAACATGGCCTTTTTAATTTCATCATTAGTCACCTGCCTAGTCATTAAAGTATTAGAAGCCATCAAAACTTTTTTATCAAAAAGGCCCGTAGTATTCAACAGCTCACATTCCATACTTGAGCCAATAAACGACTCATAATGAGAGGCAAACACATCAGGCACACACGAACCCGTCACCTCGACGTTATCAGCCGTGTGAACAACATCAATACGGCTTCGTTGGTTCCTGCTCTTGATAGATTTATGGAAATATGCCGAGTTGAAATCACCTACATCAAGCCATTCGATCTTAGCTTTTTGTCTAAGAAATCGTTCCTCGTCAATTTTTGCTTCATTGAAAGCTTGATTGAACACAACCCCTTTATCACGAACAGAGTTATTGTATGTATCACAATTAATGACCTTTTGAATTTCATCAAGCTCAACTCTAAAATGAGTCACACGTTCATGTAAATTTCCTTGGTCATGCATCAGTTTCCTAAGAGGCTTCTTTAAAATCTTCATCTTTTGAACAACCTGAAACATTGAGTGACCTACCACACTAGTAATCCAGTGAGAAGAAACCAAGTCCATGAAGTTACTTTTGTAAGCAAGAAAGTTAAAAAACTTAAAAGGTCTTGGTTTTGTAACTGGTAAGGACGGCATTTTTAGCACCGCTTGTAACGCCCCGACCCCAAAAGGGTAGAAGTATTACAAATATGGTATGACATCAAAGGCATACATAATCATAACACAAGCATAAACAGCGAAAGTCTCAAATAAATAACCAAAGGAAAAATAAGTCAACATGACTTAAGGTACATAAGTTCTTAAAGGACATACATATCCAAATGAAATAACCGAAATAACAAATGTCTCGAAAAGTAACAAATCATATATCAAAGCTAAGATCTCTAGGGTAAGTCCACACTCAGCACTCATATCCCGAAAGCAAACCCCAGCTCCTAGCTTAGATACCTGCCGCAGGAAAAGAAAGTGCGGCTGAGCTTACAAAGCCCAGTGAACAGATATATATAATCGAACGCAAAAAGATAACGGATAATCAATGATACGATATAAGGTACAAAGGATATCACAAGACATGATCAAAGGAATACAAATGTAAGGTAGGACAAATCAGAAGTCAATTCAATTCATAGTGTAAGGTAAGATGAATCAGAAGTCAAATCAAATCCAATTACCAAGCCCAAACAAATCATATCATAGTAACCATGGAGTCATGAGCTCCCAAAATTTGTGAAAGACGTGGAATGCACCCAAACATCAGTCACCAAATATACATATATCATAATGTCATAATCCATCGAATACAAAACAAATCTAGGATGCATCCATACGCCCCTTAAACAAATAATAATCTTCATAATGCGCATATAATATCAAATGGGGGACGGTATGAGAAATCACTCACTCACACATGAGTCATGCCAAAGGTGCATCAATGACACGGCCATGTTACCTTCATGGCTAGGAAATAAATAGTGGCTTGGTTCTCAAACTGAAGGGTTCAAAGTAAAGTCATATCAAAGTTCATTTCTAAGGGATCATAGCAATGGTTCAATATCAAAGGTTCAAATATCAAAGGGATCATAACAAAGGTTCAATATCAAAGGTTCAAATATAAAAGGGATCATAGCAAAGGTTCAATATCAAAGGTTCAAATATCAAAGGTTCAAATATCAAAGGGTAGCATAGCAGGGTTCAAATGAAACATAATAACAGATCGTACCTTTATCCGAAGCAAAGAAGATAATCAAAGAAAAAACCACAGGTATATCAATATCATCCCTCTTGACCGGACCTAAATAAATGATGAATTCGAATTACAAACCATTCATTTAATTTATACTTTCCATTTTTAGTAACTTTCCATTTTTAGTAACTTTCCATTTTTAGTAACTTTCCATTTTTAGTGTTTAATATGCAAAATCAGCAATTTTCAAGGTTATAAGTGTAAATATCAAAGTTTCACATTTTATTCAAATTATACCTTCACATTTCTGTTATTTACAAGTCAAACCCTTAATTTTACATATTTACATTATTTAGTTCCTTTTGGTTTATTAATTATTAAACATATCTTTAATTATCCATAATTACAAAACAAGCCCTTATTGATTTCAAATTATGACAAAATCATACCTTTTTACATTAAATACTAACCTAACCTTTATTTTCAGAATTACATTTCAGTCCCTCACTATTTTAACTTAATTAATTTCTAATTACATTATTATATGTAATTTAACCATTTTAAATCCAAAATATATCAATTTGAGATTTTATACCCCCCAACGTTTTTTATACAGAATATAATAAATATAATAACATGTCTAAAATAGACCCAATTCAAGTCCTTATACTTTTAATATCATTTTGGCTAAGTAATAAAATCCACAAAACCCTAATTTAATTTTCCCCAATCACAAAAACAATTATTATTCAATCATTGGCATTAAATGCACCTGGAAAAATTAGCAAAACCCTAACCCTAATTCATTTTAACAATTTTCTTTCCTTTTTCCCTTTATTCGAATTCGGCAAACAAAGAAAATCCCCAAATAATTATTCGAATCCTTTCTAAATTTTTCCAACAATTTTTCTGAGTCATATATGATATAAACAACCTTAGAAAAATATAAAATCAATTTTACAAATATTATAAATGCCGATTACATAACTAGCTAAAAATTAGGGTTTCGAACATGTTTTAATTTATAAAATCAATTTTACAAATATTACAAATGCCGATTTCATAATTAATCCAAAATTAGGGTTTCGAACATGTTTTAATTATTTCGACCAAAATAACATGCATGATAATTTTTCTTAAGCATAGAACGAATTAATATGATGAAAAATGAGATACAAAAATACCTTTGATGATTCTTGGTGATTTTATGAATTTATGCTATTCGGTTGTGTTATTCGAACCAAAATAATTACCCCGATTGAACCAAGCACTCTACAATCTTTCCAATATTTTTCCCACGATCCTTGATCTCCAAAACACCTTAGAAAATTCGTGCTTGCCCTTGGAAAATTCTTATGCCGCCACTTTTAGTTTTTAGGGTTTTCGGTATTATTGTTTTTAGGTTTATCAAAATGAAAATGCATAAAAGAAATATACTAGGGATTTTGGCCGAGTATAATGGGCTTTCAAATAGATAAAATCAGAATTTTAACTTTGCAATATTTATTTTGTAATTATCCTTAATTAATTTGCTTTAATTTGTAATATATAAATACATAATTGTACATAATTCGGCATAATTATATATATATAATTATTAATTATTTTTCTTGTATAATATAAAGTATTTTAATCTTACATAATTTTCATAATTGTCACATGTTGTATTTTTTATAATTTCTAACATTTAAATGAAGTTTTATTTAAGCTTTTATGAAATTTTCTTGCATTAGGGGTATTTTGGTAATTTTACACTTGTTGAGATTTTTAGGTTTTACAATGTTACACGTGACTAAGCCAAAATGGTTATGCCTATGTAACAATCATATGATGGATTTCTAAGGTGTTTATTTACCCTCATGGGTTACCCTAACACCATGCCCAACATTTACCAATTCGTTTAAACACTTTTTCAATGTCTAACAATTTACCCGAAAACGCAGAATTTTGACATCACTTTACCATTTTCTAAACCATACCTACTGAGCTTTATAAATTTTACCAAAACTCACTGGTTCAATATCATGAATTTAATATCTCCATGATTTTTCCACTAATTTATTTCCCCTCTTAAGTGCCCCAAATAAAATTAAACTTTTAACTACTCAGTTTTGGATCTGAACGAACACTAAAAAGTTTGGACCTAAAAACCATACTTAGACTCCAAATCAGAAGCTCTCCTTTGGGGAATTTTTAATAGACACATAGAACTAAACTCCTGTAGGTTGGCTAACCTTAATTCAAAATTTAAGTGGGGTTTTACACCTCGTAATCTGACCTGAATTTACTGCTTTGACAACTTTTCTTGTAACCAACATTTGAATGACTTCCCGACCTTAAAAACTTTCAAGGCCAGATGTTCTAGAAACTAGATTCTCTGAGCTACATCATAGACACCGAAAACTTGACAAAAGCTATTACCATCATTGAGCTAACAGCCGAACAACATAGCCCTAAATTCTGCCCTAATCTAAATCAAGTTCTAACGGTATATAAACCCTAATGAATACACCCATATGATCCTAATTAAACCTTAATCATTGTAATATGATTAAACATCATTAATTTACAGATTTAATGAAACCCTAATTATCCATCTTAATAATTGTTACATGAATTAATGATTAATAATTAACAAAGATTAATTAATACTTACCTTAGAACTTGTTTTCTTCACAAAAAGCAAAACCCTAATTTTTTTTTCTTTTTCTCTTTGGTTGACTGATTCTCACAAGGGGGGTTTAAGGATTTTATTTTGTATTTATAAGCCTCAATATAAATCCTAGATAATTCCTAATTAGTATTTGTTTCCAATTACAACTCTTTTTTTTCTTTTCCTTTTCTTTTTTGTAAGAAATGAGCAGACTTAGTTAGCCGATCAACAACCACCCAAATCGCATCATGTCTTTTCTGAGTAGTAGGCAAACCAGTAACGAAATCCATGGAAAAACTCAATCCATTTTCACATAAGGAATTCACCTACGGCTGTAACAAAAACCACTACCCTCTGATGTTCAATTTTGAACCTGACTACAAGTCATACATTTTCGGATAACAAACGTAGCCACATCTTTGCTTCATGCCGTTCCACCAAAAGTACTGGTTTCAAATCTCTGAGCATTTTGGTTGAACCATGATGAATAGTAAATGGAGAACTATGACTCCGTCATAAACCTTCTCGCGCGAAGTGCCTGATCATTAGGAACACATAGTCCTATCTTCAAACCACACACACTGTCATCATCAGCACTGAACTCAGTAACAATGCTTACCGTCTCAACATGTCTGCACAATAGCCCACGAACTCACCGTCTCCTTTGAGCTTCTTTGATCTGTAGCAAGAGGTTTAGACTCTATCCTCACACTCGCCAAATAGCCACCAGAACCCTCGTACAATAGCTCAACAACCAAACGCTCCTAATCATGAAGGGATTAGGAATCACAAACAAGCTATCATCCCAGATTTTCGACTTAGTGCGTCGGCAACCACAGTTAGCCTGCCCGGATGGTAACTGGATGTTAGTGTCATAAATCTTTCAAAAGTTCCAACCATCCTTCTCTGTCTCATGTTAATTCTCGCTGAGTAACAAATTTATTTGAGACTCTTATGATCTTAAATATATCACAAAGCTTCACCATACAGATACGTGTCTTCCAGATTTCAATACAAAAACCACGGCGGCTACTTAGATCATGGGTTGGATAATTTACGTTCTATAAGGCTTCAGACTGCCTTGAAGCGTAGGCGATCACCTTCCCAAGTTCATCAAAACACAGACCAAACCTTTCTTTCGATGCATCACTATATATCTGAAAACCACCAGAACCTATGGAAGAGTCATATCGAGCAGACACCAATCTCTCCGATACAATACCTCAAAACTCCCTGACGCTCATCTTCACCGTCCACACAAATTTCTCACCCTTTTCTTCATCAGCTGAGTAAGAGGTAAAGCTAATCGTGAGAAATTCTCAACCAAAACAACGGAAAAACAGCCAGCAGAGCCCCAGAAAACTTCTCACTTTCCGTCACCGTAGAAGTCTCGGGACCATTTGGTGATAGGCCCCTTTTCAACCTTTGATGGATCCATAATGAGCCGTCCTGCAAGATACAATATGACCATGGAACCAGCGACTTGCTGAACCATAAACTCGCACTTTCTAAAAACTTCGCAATAACTACTTCTGTCTAAGAATCTCCAACACAATCCGTAGATGTTCGCTCATGTTTCTTCCTTCAGACTTGAGTAAACGAGGATGTCGTCGATGAAACAATAACGTACTTATCAAGGTACCTCTGTGGGAAATACGGTTCATCAAACCATAAACACGGCATGATTCATTTTTCAGAACGAAGGCATAACCAAGAACTCGTAGTGGCCTATAATCGCGTGTACTAAAAGCTGTCTTAGAAAGATCCTGCTCTCTCACTACGAAGCTGGTGATAACCCATAATTCGTAGATCAATATTTAGAAAAAATATTTGGCCCCTTGCAGTTGGTCAAACAAATCGTCGATTCGCGAAGAGGATAGCGGTTTACGAAATCGTAATACAGTTTAGTTTTCGCGGTAGATCAATACACAAGCGCATGCTCCATTCCTTGCTTCCTTCTTCTTAACAAATAAGACCGGTGGCAGGCCCCAAGGCGAAACACACTGGGTCTAATAAAGCCCATCCTCCAACATCTCTTGTAACTGCTCCTTTAACTCTTTATCAATCATACAGGGGTCCATAACGATAAGGAGCCTTATGAGATAGGTTCTGCACGGGAATTTAACTCAATTGCCCAATTCTAGTCCTCTCTAGAACTAGGAAGTCCAGGAAGGTCATCGTGAAAAAAAAACCATCAGCGAATTTACGCACAAAACAGAAGATTTCAATAATTAGGAATTCCAAAGATTTGTCCATAACAGAAGCCAGAAAACTTTGGCACCCAAGAGAAATAAGGTACGTGCTTTAATAACAGAGATGAGCTTAAACGTACTTAAGCGTGAGGAACCATGATTAAACAAATTCAAGGTTGCGAACGTTACCAAAGATCACAGTCCTAGCATAGCATCATGGTAGCTCGATGAGAAGTCAACCAATCCTGCAGCCAAGAATCACATCAAAGTCGAGCATGATGGATTAGAAGTAAAATTCGCCAAGACAATACGATCATCAAAAACGTATAGGGTATTAACATATCATGGCCTCTCGAAGTTTAGGACAGTCGTCCATCCGAGTTTCTATCATGGGTAGTCACCATCTGACCGATCGAAGAAAACGATTAGCAAAACCAAAACAAGATAGGGTTATACAACGGAAAAGAGTTACGCAAAGAACCTAATGTCTACCGCAATCCTCACAGTCATAGCCTAAGCTCTAAGGTCATAAACCTCATCATGATAAACTGGCAGCTCTGATACCAGAAATGTAACGCCCCGACCCTAAAGGGTAGAAGTATTACAAATATGGTGTGACATCAAAGGCATACATAATCATAACACAAGCATAAACAGCGAAAGTCTCAAATAAATAACCAAAGGAAAATAAGTCAACATGACTTAAGGTACATAAGTTCTTAAAGGACAGACATATCCAAACGAAATAACCAAAATAACGAAGGTCTCGAAAAGTAACAAACATATATCAAAACTAAGATTCTCTAGGGTAAGTCCAAACTCCAGCACTCATATCCGAAAGCACCCAGCTCCTAGCTTAGATACTGACGCACAGGAAGAGAAAGTGCGGCCTGAGCCGTTACAAAGCCCATTGAACATATAATAATAACGAACGCAAAGATAACGTAAAAATCAAAGGATTACGATATAAGGTGCAAAGGATATCACAAGACATGATCAAAGAATACAAATAAAAGGTAAGACAAATAAAAAGTCCCAAGTTCCAATAGTGTAAGGTAGATGAATCAGACATCAAATCAAGTCAATTACCAAGCCCAAACAAATCATCTCATATACCATGGAGTCGCGAGCTCCAAAGTGTAAAAGACGTGTAAATGCACCCAAACATTCAAGTCAACCACTATCCATAAATCATAATGTCAAATCCATCGAATACAAAACAAATCTATGATGCATCAATACGGATGCCCCTTAGAACAAATAATAATCTTTATAATGCGCAATATAAAACAAATGGGGGACGGTGTGAGAAATCACTCACCCACACTTGAGTCAAGCCAAAGGTGCAAATCAAAGACACGGCATGTTTAACCATTCATGGCTAGGAAATAAATAGTGGCTTCGGGTCTCAAACTGAAGGGTTCAAAGCAAAGTCATATCAAAGTTCATTTTAAAGGGATCATAGCAAAGGTTCAATGTCAAAGGTTCAAATATCAAAGGTAGCATAGCAGGGTTCAAATAGAACATAATAACAGATCATATAAGAGAACCAAAATCAAATGCTCGTCAGTAAGCAAATTAGCAAATCCCATAGAGTAATCAAAGATAGAGAGGAATAATGTCATGAAAACCTTAAACGCTAAGTTCCAGGAATATCAGTACCTTAATCCGAAGCAAAGCAATACGCAAAGAAACACCACAGGAATATCTAAATCACTCCCTCTTGACCGAAACCTAAAGAAATGATGAATTCGAATTACAAACCATTTCATTAAGTTATACTTTCTATTTAGAAACTTTCCAATTTAGTAACTTTCCCATTTTTAGTAAACTTTCCATTTTTAGTAACTTTCATTTTAAAGCAATTTCCCAAAATTCATTAAATATTCATCATTTGAGATTCTATTAAGTATTTTGAATAGCTTAGGGACTTAACATATCAACCTTACAAGTTTAGGGTTAAAAATGACAATTTTCTATATTTTAGGGTTTAATATATAAAATCACAATTTTCAAGGTTAAAAGTGTAAATATCAAAGTTTCACATTTTATTCAGATGATACCTTCCATTTTCTGTATTTACAAGTCAAACCCTTAATATATCAATTTACATATTTATATCCCCTTGTTTATTGTTTATTAATTATTTAAAACATTTTCTTTAATTATCCATAATTACAAAACAAGAAAGCCCTTATAAGATTCAATTATGACAAATATAATGCTTTAATACATTAAATACTAACCAAACCTTATACTTTTCCAGAATTTACAATTTCAGTCCCTCTATTTTAATTAATTAATTTCTAATTACTTATTATATGTAATTAACTAATTACTTATTATATGTAATTAACCATTTTAAATCCAAAATAATATCAATATGACATTTTATACCCCCCAACTTATTTTATACAGAATATAATAAATATAATAACATGTTTAAAACAGACCTCATAGTTTCAGAAATTACAAAATAAGTCCTTATATTTTTAAAATCACAATCGGCTAACAAATAAATCACTAAAACCCTAACTAAATTTTTCCCAATCACAACCACCATTATTACCCAATCATTAGCATTTATTGCACCTGGAAAAATTATCAAAACCCTAACCCTAATTTTATTTCTTTCCTTTTTCCTTTTATTCGAAATCGGCAAATAAGATAAATCCCCAAATAATTATTCGAATCCTTCCTAAATTTTTCCAACAATTTATCTGAGTCATATATGATATAAAAAACCTTATAAAAATATAAAATCAAGTGTACAATCATTTGTTGAGCCGATTTCATAATTAGCTAAAAATTAGGGTTTCGAACATGATTTAATTATTTCGACCAAAATAACATGCATGATAATTTTTCTTAAGCATAGAACGAATTAATATGATGAAAAATGAGATACAAAAATACCTTTGATGATTCTTGGTGATTTTATGAATTTATGCTATTCGGTTGTGTTATTCGAACCAAAATAATTACCCCGATTGAACCAAGCACTCTACAATCTTTCCAATATTTTTCCCACGATCCTTGATCTCCAAAACACCTTAGAAAATTCGTGCTTGCCCTTGGAAAATTCTTATGCCGCCACTTTTAGTTTTTAGGGTTTTCGGTATTATTGTTTTTAGGTTTATCAAAATGAAAATGCATAAAAGAAATATACTAGGGATTTTGGCCGAGTATAATGGGCTTTCAAATAGATAAAATCAGAATTTTAACTTTGCAATATTTATTTTGTAATTATCCTTAATTAATTTGCTTTAATTTGTAATATATAAATACATAATTATACATAATTCGGCATAATTATATATATATAATTATTAATTATTTTTCTTGTATAATATAAAGTATTTTAATCTTACATAATTTTCATAATTGTCACATGTTGCATTTTTATAATTTCTAACATTTAAATGAATTTTATTTAAGCTTTTATGAAATTTTCTTGCATTAGGGGTATTTTGGTAATTTTACACTTGTTGAGATTTTTAGGTTTTACAACTTCTTCCCCTCTAAAAAAAAATTTCGTCCTCGAAAATTGAAATGAACCGGAATGAAAACGAAATGAGAACGAAACGAAAACATACCGAACTAGACAAAGAAATGAGGATAACTAGCTCGCATAGACTCTTCGGTCTCCCAGGTAGCCTCACGCTCTGGGTGATTCTTCCAAAGAATCTTCACAAAAGGAATAACTTTGTTTCTCATGACTCTCTCTTGACTGGGAATGTTACTATTTCAAGGGTTTATTACGTTGAAGGACTTGGGCATAATCTATTTTATGTGGGACAATTCTATGATTCCAATCTCGAAGTAGCTTTTAGTCAACACACATGCTTCATTCGCAATCTAGAAGGTGTTGATTTATTGACAAGATCTCGAGGGGATAATCTTTATACACTCTTACTTGGGAATATGATGGCGTCCTCTCATATTTGTCTATTGTCAAAGGCTTCTAAAACCAGTCTTGTTATGGCATACATCGTCTATCTCACTTGAACTTGGTGCTATTAATCAACTTGCAAAAACATGGACTTGTCCGAGTCTCCTAAACCAAGTTTGAAAAGGATCACTATGTTCTGGCTGGCTTAGGCAAAAGTACAAAGAAAACCCCACAAAACCCCAAATATGAAGGACACAATACAAGAAAAACTCTATCTGATACGATATGGATCTGTTGGCCAATGCATGTCCGCGCGAGTGTCAAAAGAAAGAAGAATCATCCTCGTTATTGTCGACAGACTACTCTCGATTTACATGGTAAAATTAGTTTGCGATCATAAGATGAACTCCAGCTTTTATTAATCAATTTTGAAGATGCTCCAAGTATCGGCTTAAGCAACCGTCCTCGCATCAGAACAGATAATGGAACTGAGTATTGTAAACAACATTGCGTGGAATATTATGAGAAGGAGTTGCAAGCTCTCATGAAACATCAGTTGCCACGCACAATTACAGCAAAAAACGTGGTTTGTTGAAAGACGAAATCGTACGCTAATTAAAGCAGCCCGCACTATGTTAATTTATGCAAAAGCTCCTTTATTTCTATGTGGCCGAAGCGTTGCCAAACATAGGCCTGTTTATACCTAAATTGTTTTCATGATACTTCCGTCGTCACGGTAAAACACCATACGCAGCTTTTAACAAAACGATAAACCTCCCGATCTATCGGATCTTCATGTGTTAGGTGCCACCTGATAACCCAAGAAGATTGCGAGAATTTGGGCAAGTGTACACCCAAGGGCGACAATAGGTATTTTCATTGGATTTGCACCCACGAAGAAAGCATTCCGGATTTACAACAGACGTACCAGACGAATAATTGAAACCATTCATGTTGACTTTGATAAGCCAGACTCGAGCTTCTGAACACCAGCAAGTTCGGACCCCATCTTCATGAGATGACCTCTTGTAACAATCAGTTCCAGGACTCGTGCCAAACCCTCCGATCCTCCTTCCAACACCAATCATGTTAACCACCTTCAGATCTTACTGGGATTTGTTGTTTTAAACCCATGTTTGATGAGTCACTAATCCCGCCAACCTTTATGTTGATTTACAAGCACCAGAAGTCATTGCTCCTATTCCTGAAGTAGTTGCACCTGAACATGCTGTATTAACTGGCTCACCTTCCTCAACTACAGTTGATCAAGATGCACCATCACCAAGTAACTCTCATACACCACAAGAAACATCAAACTCCTATTCATTTCTCATAATGTTTGACAGAAGATAAATCATGATATGAAGTCGCACATATGTAAGAATCCGTACTTTGGTATTCTAATTCCAGAAGTTGCTTCTGATCAATCCTCATCATCGGATGTTATTCATACAATTGTGCCTCCCGATCACCAAGTTTCTGAACACAATAGCAAATGGACTAAGGATCATCCACTTGAGAATATAATCGGTGCTCTCGACAGACCAGTTTCCATACGACTACAACTCCATGAACAAGCCTTATTCTGCTACTATATGCCATTTCCCTCTAACATCAGTCAAACCTAAGAACTACAAAGAATGCATTAACTCCAGCGATGTTGGATTGAAGCTATCAAGAGGAACTATGAATTGAACAGTCATAAAGTTTGGGTACTTGTCCCTCCTCCTGATAAAGCATAGTCATCACTCTTAAGTAGATCTATAAGGTTAAGCTTGATGAGTTATGAGGTATTCTGAAAAATAAGGCTCGATTGGTTGCTCGTGGTTATCGTCAAGAAGAGGGAATCGATTTTGAAGAGTCCTTCGCTCCAGTTGCAAGATTAGAGGTTATACGGATTTTTCTAGCGTTTGTTGCTCATATGAACATGGTCCGTCTATCAAATGGATGTGAAGACTGCTTGCGAATGGTAATCTGCGGGATAAGGTTTATGTTAGCCACCGAATGGATTTGTGGATCCTGACCAAACCTAACTAGAACTACGAGTACAAGCTAAGAAAGCTCTTTAATGGGTTGGAAACAAAGCTCCACGCGCGTGGTATGATAATGTTGGTCTTTCCATTCCTGATATCCATGACTTCTCAAAAGGCTCAGTGGAATCCTACTATTGTTCATAATTCCGTAAGAGAAGGCAAGGAAATACACACTAGTACAAATATATGTCCAATGACATTATCTTGCTGCATCTACTCCTGAACTTGTGATCTATTCGCTAAAATCAATGTGTTTCAAAATTCAAGATGTCGATGTGATGGGTAAGAATCTCTTTTTCTTAGACTACAATTTCTCAAAGTCCTAGAGGCATCATCATAAACCAATCTAAATATGCTCTTGAATACTAAAATAAATAGGCTTGAATCTTGTGACCAAGGATACTCCCATGGTGGAGAAATCCCAAACAGGATGAGGATAACGAAGGGACAGCTGTAACTGTCACACCTGTCATGGTATAGATTGACAACCTCTCCTTTATCTTACAGCCAGTAGACCTGACCTACAATTTTCTATATGCATGTGTGCCCGGTAACAGCTCGCCTACCGAAAAGCACATTAAAAAATGCGGTCAAAAGAATCTTTCGTATCTAAAAAAGGAACCGTACATCAGGACCTTTGTATCGAAAGGATTCTTCCTATGCACTAACACATTTGCAGAGCGGAGGATCATGCTGGTTTAAAGATACACGTCGTAGCACATCTGGTAGTATACAACTCTGGGTGATAAGACTTTTAAGCTGGCGTCTAAAAGGCAGAAAAGCGCTTGCGATATCTAAGTACGGAAGCTGGAATAAATTGCTTTTGTCCGGTGTTGTGGCTCAAGTCCTTTGGATGAGATCACAACTTACCGACTATGGCTTGGATTTTAATAAAATATCCAATGTACTGTGAAAAAACAAAAGCCTATTTGCCTTATTGCTGCAACAACGTCAACATTCCAATCCATAGCATATAGACATTAGATTCACTCAATCAAGGATCATGTAGAAAATGGTGTGATCGAACTTTACTTTGTCAATACGGAGTATCAATTGGGCGTGACATCTTCTAGCTAAAGCTCTTGGCCGAGAAAGAAATGGAATTTCTAATCAACAAGCTGGGTATCGAAAGTTTTTACGCCGGAGACTCTGAAAAAATTGGCTGATTACGGTGAAGAATAGTGGTGGTACCTATTCGCATATCCTTTGTACATATGTATATAATAAAAAACTCAGAAAACCAAAAAATTTTTTCTTTTTATATAATTTTTTCAAAAACAAAATACAAAATTAAAAAATGAGAAAAATACAAAAAGAATTTTCCAATGGCATTGTCTTTGAAAATCGATAAACATTTTAAAACGGTCTTAGAATTTGTTCATTCACAATGAATACAACCTGTAATGAAGTCCGAGCAAAAGTTCTAATGTTTTCAAAACATGCCATATGGCTTGCTATTATTTCAATAGAGGGGGTAGGCTAGGTAGGATGGGGAGGGGAGGGTAGGAGGGGGTAGGAGGTGGGAGTGGAGGAGAAGTAAAGGAGAGAGAGGGAAGAGGAGGGGTGGGAGGGTGGGGAGAGGAGGGGGGGAGGAGGGAGGTAGAGGGGGGGAAGGGGGGGGCAGAGGTAAGAGAAGGGGAGGAGGATAGGGGGGGTAGGAGGGGGGAAGAGGTGGTAGGGAGAGGGGGAGGTGGGAGGAGGAAGAGGTATAGGGGGGGGGTAGATGAGTTGGTCATAGGGTAAGGGAGGGAGTGAGAGGTTGATAGGGGAGAGAAGAAGGGAAAGGGGGGAGGGGTAATAGGGCAGGTGGGAAGATTAGATGGAAGGGGAAGAGGGGGAAGGGGGGGGAAGGAGTGCCAGGGAGTAAGGGAGACTGGAGGGCGTAGCAGTGGGCTGATGAAGGTAGTAACGGCCAATCGTAGCGTGTCCGCTTTGCTATCCGCAGTGTATGCTTGATTGTGTGACCTTTTGGCCGGTGTCTGTTTGCGTGCGCGAGCGGCGGGGTTACACCCTGTTTGAAAGCGCTGTTCAAGGGTTGGAAAAGGGTGCCGGGGGTTTTCGGGCGTAACACGGGTGGGCACGGACCCGCGTACCTCTTCCTTACATACCTGTTCTCGGGCGTTGCAAAGTATGGTGCCGTGTGGTTTGGGGACTTCGGACGGAAGTGTCTTCTGGCTTTTTTATCTATTTTTCTTCTGACCTTCTCCCCTTTTTTCCCCTATCATTACGTTGCTGCACTAGGTTTTCTGTGCGCACGTGCGTTGTCTTTCTCCTCCTCCTACTGACTCTGGTTTGACGTCTTGTGTTTGAACCCTACTACTCTCGATCACCCCCGCACTGCCCTAGCGGCCACCCCTGAACTACGACAACCTCACGAATGAACCCCCCCGGGCAATATTCTGTGCGGCCTGTACAACACACAGGCCCACTGCAAAGAGCTTTGTTATTACAATATTGGCCACACCACCATGTCATCCAATCTTAACCCATAAGTGTACGTGTCCATGCGCTTTGAGTTAAAATACGAGAAATCTTCATTTAATAAGGTAACCACGAACGTAGTACTATCATCAATGCATCAGTGTTTTCAGTAATCACAAACGATTTTTCAAAGACAATTCACACTCAAACAAGTGACACCCCAACTGCTTTAAATAGACAACAGGGTGTCATTTATTTGAGAGGGAGGAAATTGTCATCCAAAAATCTTTTAAAACAGACTTGTCAAAATAAGGTCATGTGGGAATAAACGGATTACGTTTTTAATAATGCGATAAAAATTTCAAGGGACGTTAAATTTTAATAATAACTACAAGAGCAATTAGATGTCATTTTGTAAAAGCTTTATGGACTTATTGCAATTTGAGATTTAGAGAATACAGGCTTAAACTATAGACATCAACTATTTGCCAACACCTCTAGTTTAAAATACTTAGGAATGCATGGAAATACTTTCCATATTTTAAAAGCCTAGAAATTGATTCTCACGGACTAGATTTAAGCTCATAATTCTTCAAACAACGATCTCGAATATGTATGCGTATAAGGTTTGTTGATTCCGACCGTACAGCAAGTGGGAAGGAGTAATGTATACTTGATAGTGTCCTTTGGCCCTTTGAGGTTAAGATTCTTTTGTCTTATTGAGGTTACTTCTTTTGATTTTAGGTTGTTTCGAATCTTTCGGGTGCACTTATTCAAATCAATGGTGGAAAAAGTCATCTCTCATTAGCCAGTATGCACATTTGAGTCCCAAGGGGGAAGTGTTTGGAGTATCATTTATTTTATACAACGTTAAGAAAAGTTCTTTCTGATTCAATTAATGCTTCCTCAAACGGTCAATCCCCTAAGCTTATTCTTAAAAAAGTAAGAAATTTTATTGATAAAAGAGGTACACATAGTTGGATTATTCCCTTTACGTCAGTCAGTATTCTGCAAAGAAATGAGTACATTTGGACTAGTTAACGTTAGGTGCTATCCATTTCGACTAACTTAGAGGGAATAATTGTTGACAAGGGGCGGGACTTAGTTGACTTTGGTGTTACAATTTATATCATGACTATCCTGAAGAGAGAAATGCACTCATCCGGGACTTAATTGACTTTGGTGTTGCGGTATCAAGTTCTTGAAAGGGTTAATTGTGTACTTTGGATATCTAGCTTATACATAAGACCTGCTTTGATCGGCTTGCAAGAAAGTTCTGAAATCTACTCATGAAAGGATTGATGGTTAGGGGAACTAAGACAACATCAACACCGACATCACCAACCCACACAAAATCAAGTTACAAAATGGATCTGAATCTTTCTATCCTCGAAGTTTGATGCAAAGACATTCATAACTTGGAAAGAAAGTTAAAGCAACGCTGAAGAGTGCTTTGGACAGAGAAAGATCAGATTGACAACCTCTTGAAAGAAGAAGGTTAATGAGGAGCTTGGAAAAAGTTTCGTTGGTGAAATTATACGAAGGAGACCTCGGCTGAGATAAAAGAACCATATGATCTATCATAGGATTTTCTCACGATCATCAGTAAACATCGTACATAATAATCAGGTGATTGTATGTAGTGAAACTTATGGTATTATTAAGGAGTGCCTCGAGTACAAAATTTTCAATAATATCTTAGTAAATTTCAAAAAAAAATTTTTCAAACTTATTGTACTCAACACTGTCTATATACCCTCGAAAAAGTTGAGGGGAGCAATAATATGTTTCTATTCTGCTAGAATACATCATTTGTCCCCGAACGGTTAAATCAATTGAATCCAAAATATCAGGGATAAACGTTGGATAAAGGGGAGAAAAGGTGGATTAACCTGGACTAATGTATATTGACAGAAAGTAATCATTAAAATGGACTCGAAGGCACTCCACACTTAGCAAATGTACTAATGATTACGATTCACATGTAAGGGGAGCTTTTAGGGTGATGATTAAAAACATGTTCAAAGTGAAACCTTTTGATATTTAATATCAACACACTTGAATGAATTTTCAATGATTTTGGTTTGAAATGGGTATGGAATAACCCTAAAAGACCGAACATGTAGCCTTAATTTTATGGAGTATAAGGTGCAGATTAGGTATATGTATTTCAATATCCCATGATCCAGCCCGAACCGGAGGAGATCTACCACACAATATCCACTAGTTAGTGTAGAAAGTCCTTAGGATAGATTAAATAGGAGAAAAAAGTGCGAATCGAGAATAATCCGACTGAGATGGAGCTAACACTGGAACAAACCCAACAAGGTGTTAGTTATGAAGTCTCGGTAAGCATTGAAGGGGTTGAAGAATGAAAAAGAAATGTAAGGATAAAGGGTGAAGAAAGAAGCCCTCCATACACTTAGGCAGAAACCGGGTCAATATATATGCTTCAAAAACACTTAGGTGTGTCCGACATTGAAACAGTCATGGACCCATAACCATGCACAAACCCCCTCCCAGCCACTCAAAGTCGGAAAGACTTTGTTTCAAAACTCACGGAGATACACTCATTTCTATTGACTTTCTCACTCCGAGTTAGTTGATATTGAAAAGGTGGCACTCAGCTCCAGCCTCCGATCACAAATATTACAAGTGACCTATTGAGTCTAGAGCCAAAAGAGATCATCCCATCAATCCATTAGGACACTTGTCATAATTTATCTTGTTAATCGTACCCACACACAATGGTAATATCCAAGTAATATCATTAGAGTCCTACGCAAGATCCTTGTGATTTTGCCAGAACATCCGAGTGATACTTAGGTATTTTTTTTTTCACATAGAAGATGAAATCCTGCTTGACCCAACCATCAACAAAACAAGCACATGGTAGGGACTGTGCATTCTTATGAATCAAGCTGTGACAACTCGAAAGCAACAATGGTGCGATCTTTTATGAATCAAACTTGTTCCGGTATGGATCCACGTTAAAGAATTTTAAATTCTTTAGAAAACTCTCGATGTGTCACAAAACCACTCTTAGCAAGTGACACGTCGATTGATTTCAAATTGATTTTCTAATCATCATGAGATATAACTCGACTGGTTCACTCTTATCGGCCTTACTGCTTTGAGACGTTCGATAATGAGAACATCCTGAGTAACGATAATCAATACTTATGTGTTCGAAAGATTTCAATACTACAGCTGGAATCCTGTCAAGAAAGATTCTTCCTTAAATTGAGATCTATTCTGTCATAAGGTCCGATCCTCACGATTTGAAGGTTACTCCAACCAAACCTGGGCGAATGACAAAGCCATATTCGTCCCCTGCTTTATTGCTAACTGGTTTTATGCATGCTATTTAAAGATGGTGGTGGAGGTTCCTGATTCCAGCTGACTCACAAATCCATAGCCACATGCTCGATACCCGATAGACAATCATAAGGACTTCATGAAAGCCAAATACATATTTTCTTTCTAAGACTTCCGCTACGATTGATAACGAAACCTTCTCTCGAGAGTGACGAGTATTAAAATTAACGAATCTCAAGAAAGATGTAGCATTACAGTTTTCAAGACAACCATTCAAGAAAAGTATAGCATTTGGTTCAAATTCACAAATCCACAAGAGGGCAAAGTTTCAAGATGGCAAAGAGATTTGGCTTGTTATGATCTCAAGATGCTCAAGATCACATGTCAAATACAAGTTTCAAGGAACAAGCTCAAATCCAAAATCAATGATTACTACAACATATTCACAGGAGATTGTCCAAAAGGAAGAGCTAAGACTATAGACAAAGCATTGTATGCTAGCTTAAAGTTTTGTAGAAATAGTGACCTCCTTAGGGAGATGTTGGAAACACAAAAAGTGTCGGTCACTTCCAAGTTGTAATAGGTCTTAGCTCGTAGATTGTGTCATGTTAAGTATAGAAGCTAATCCGGCCCAAGGCCCATGGGAAGCCCATCATAGCCTATGGGCCGGCCATCATGTAACTATATAAGCCCTCTCCTAGCCTTGGAGAGGGGTTGGTTGTTTCATTTCTTCTATATTTTCCACATAGTAATAACATCATCCATTCCATCACTTTCTCTATCTAAACATCACAACCCACATATCTCTCTTGTTCTTGGTTTAGATCATAAGATTACATTTCTTCAACCTGAAAATGTGAAATGTTACAGTCTCCACCCGTTAGAAGAGCCTTGTCCTTAAGGATCAGTTGCAACGGATATAAGAACCTGATGAAGTACGGTTTTAGTGAAGAGATGTGATACTTTTATCTTTTGAAAATTGGTCTCGCGTTCCATTGAACTCAGGACCTCTCCTTGAGTTCCATTGAACCTTGATAAATGGAATACCGCTTTACTTCAACCGTTTGACTTCTCGATCCATGATCTCTACAGGTTCTTCCATAAAACGAAGCTTGTCATCCACGTGGAGTCCTTCCAACGAAACGGCTAATGGATCGTCGGAATAACATCTCTTTAAATTGGATACAATGAAAGTAATTGTGAACCCTGCTTAACTCGTTAGGAACTCAAGCTTTTTGTAAGCAACGATCCACCAACCCTTTACCAGCACCCTTGAAAGGTCCCAACATATCCTAGGGTTTTAACTTCCCCCATTTGGCCAAAATGTATGACCCCTTTCCAAGGTGAAACTTGAGCATAAACCCTAATCTCCCAACTTGAAAACACATCGCTTACCGCTTTAAATCGCGTAACACTTTTGTCGTACATGAGCGGCTTGCAACTCTGCTTGATCAAGAATGGACCTTCTTAGTTGTCTCTGACCATTTCTGGACCGTGAGTTGAACTTTTACCTAACCTCGCCCAACAAACAGGTGAACACACTTCTGACGTAAAGTTGCCTCGAAAGGTGCAGCCCTGATGCTAGCGTGATAACTGTTGTTGTAAGAAAACTGAACCAGTGGCAAATGTCTAACCCAACCATTTACAAAGTCAATCACATAAGCACGTAGCATATCCTTGAGAGTTTGGATAGTTCTCTCGCTTTGTCCATCGGTTTGTGGGTGGTACGCAATACTCATATCCAAGCTAGTACCTAAAGCCTTCCGAAGTGATCTCCAGAAATTTGATGCGAATTTAGGGTCATGATCACAAATGATTAAGACATGTATTCCCTGCCTCATGACTACCTCCTTTAGATGCATTCTCGTAAATTTCTCCATGGAATCAGTTTCTCTCATTGGCATAAAGATCACAGACTTAGTAAGTCGGTCAACAATCACCTAAATGATGTCATAACCTTGCGACGTCTTAGGAAGCTTTGTGACAAAATCCATAGTGATATTGTCTCACTTCTATTGAGGTATCTCGGGTTGTACCACCAATCCCTGATGGTCTTTGGGTGTTTCTGACCATTAGCACACTCAAACATTTGCTAGCATAGGTGGCGATGTCGGCCTTCATATTGGGCCACCAATATAGCTTTTTCATGTCTTGATACATTTTGTCCGAACCCGGATGGATAGAGTATTTTGATTTGTGGGACTCATGCATGATCACAATCCTTAACTCATTATATAATGGCAACCAACTCTTTCCATTTAAGCATAGAGATTCGTCGGAATGGGGTTTCAACTTTTCCTTAGGTATATCCTTCCTGATCATACCTCCTACGTCTTCATTTTTGATGTTCTCTAGTTTCTATACTTCTACTTGAGCTTCCAAAATTGTTGGATAATTCAAACCAATATATCCATGACTATGGCTCTGAAACTCGTAATGGATTTAATCCATTCTTTACGGCTTAAGGCATCGCCACTACTTTTACCTCCCTGGGTGATAACGAAGTTCATATGTCTTAAAACACTAAACAACTCTAACCAATGACGTTGCCTCATGTTCAACTCTTTTTGGTCAAGAATGTGTTGTAGACTTTTGTGGTCGGTAAACATAGTGCACTTGGTTCCATACAAATAGTGTCTCCAAAGTTTTAGAGCAAACACTACTGCACCAAGTTCCAAATCATGAGTAGTATAATTTT
This sequence comes from Tanacetum coccineum, assembly GCA_026074375.1. Lineage (NCBI taxonomy): Eukaryota > Viridiplantae > Streptophyta > Magnoliopsida > Asterales > Asteraceae > Tanacetum > Tanacetum coccineum. Next base: position 66,810 of record BQNB010001177.1, read on the forward strand.
TCTCATGAATTTTCAACTGTCGTGATGCATAAGCAATCACCTTCTCGTTTTGTATCAATACCGCACCCAATCCTTTATGCGACGCATCGCAATAAACAATGAAGTTCTCAGCTCCTTAAGGGAGAGATAAGATAGGCGCGCTACACAACTTATTCTTCAATGTCTGAAAAGCTGCTTCTTGCTTGTCACCCCATACAAAGCAACTTCTTCGGATAAGCGTGTCAATTGGGTTGCTGTTTCGAGAATTCTTCGATGAATCTCCGATAATAACCGGCAAGACCTAAAAATTACCGTATCTCCGTAGGAGTCTTAGGAGATTCCCAATATTTTATGGATTCGATCTTGGCGGGATCCACATGAATGCCTTGACTATCAATTACATGGCTGAGAAATTGTACCTTGGAAATCTAAAATTTACATTTTTGAGAACATATCATATAATTCTTCTTTCTTGAGCAATTCTAGAATTGCCTTAAGATGTTCTTCATGTTCTTTCTTGTTCTTTGAATGAATTAGTAAATCATCAATAAAGACAATCACAAACCTATCCAAATATGGTTCGCACATCCCATTCATGAGATCCATGAATACTGTTGGTGCGTTCGTCAAGCCAAATGGCATAACTTGGAATTCGTAATGACCATACCAAGTTCTGAATGCCGTCTTTAGAATATCTTCTTCACGTACTCGAAGCTGATGATAACTCGATCGCAAGTCTATCTTAGAATAACCACTGGATCCTTGTAGTTGATCAAATAAATCGTCGATCCTTGGGAGTGGATAACGATTCTTCACTGTCAGCTTGTTTAATTCTCGATAGTCGATGCACGTTCAAAATGATCTGTCCTTCATTTTGACAAACAAGACCGGAGCTCCCCAAGGTGAGGAACTGGGTCTTATAAAGCCCTTGTCGGATAGTTCTTGCAGTTGCTCCGACAACTCTTTCATTTCGGAAGGAGCTAATCGATAAGGTGCTTGTGCTAAAGGTGCAGCACTGGGCATCAAATCAATTTGGAATTCCACTTGTCGAGTCGGTGGAAGACCCGACAAATCTTCAGGAAATACTTCAGGAAAATCTCGAACTATTGGTACGTCTTCAAGTCGCTTCTCCTTCGACTTGTCTTTGGCCTCCTTTGTGGTAACATGTGTCAAAAAGACATGGCATCCTTTTAGCAAGTACTTTTGGGTTTTGGTACACGTGATGATGTTTAATCAGGACCCGCGTCCGTTGTCTCTTCCGTCACCACGAACAATTAATGTTTCATTTCCCCATGGAATACGAACAATCTTCTCGGCATAAGCTATCATGGCATGATACATTGACAACCAATCTATACCAATCCATACCAATTATGACGTCAAAACTACCAAGTTCTACAGACCATCATATCGATTTGAATGGATTTTTAGTAATTCACTAATGGCTTGCAAACTTGAATAGCGAGATTGTCAGGGCGACTATTGAGGTGTCCTCGGATTTTTTGCTTAGGATTTGGTATAAAGATGATTCACTTTATAAGTAAATGGGAGTAAAGGTCTGCTTAGTTGCTATGGTTACTAATTCGATTTCCTAAAGTAAACGCGTTTTACGAATACGCACACAAAACTTTGCTTTTCAAGGATGTAAGTAAAAATGGATTTATTGACAAATGTTCAATGTGTTACTCTAGCATGCATAAGTCCCTTCCTGAATTATACATGGTGATCAGTGCTAATGTATATTTGAAGGCAAACGAGCGATGCTCCTTTTTCCGTCAAAATTGTTTAATGTATAAAGAAGTATTAAAAAATTTTATAAGATGACAAAATGATTCACAAGGTGGATGTAAGGTTGTTGATAGGATGACAATAAGATGGTTTACGAGATATTGTAGGATGGGTTACAAGAAAATAGCTAAATGACTCATGGGGTGTCAATAAAATAATTTATGTGATAACAAAAAAATGGTTTCATAAGGTAAGAACGAGGTAATTCATGAAGTGATAGTAACATAGTTTTTAAGATGATTGTGAAATAGTATATAAGATGTCAAGGATGTAATTTATAAGGTATTCGTGAAATGATTGAGAACAGTTTATAAAATGTTAGTTTATTGAACGATGGTAGGGTAATTTGTCAACGTAGTAAATGTTTGCAAAATAATAGTTTATCAATCGATAGTGAGGTAGTTTGTTAATGACATCGACTTTGTTTAAGAGGCGATACTAAAATTGTTTATGAGGTGGTATCATAATAATTTTCAAAGGAACACCGTGAACAGTATATAAATAGTTAAAGAATCGTTTTGCTCATCTAGAATAATAATAACACTGATTGATAACACGCAGCGGAATAATAAAGAACGAACAAGCACAGACTGCAAACATAATATCAAGCCTAGAAGCAGTCAAGTACATTAAAGAGCCAATCATGGATCTATAAAGATGTGCCTGGAACATCCACTATCAACAATCCCTTTGTTCTATAAAGCTCTTTGTGGATAAGCCTGTACATTAAATAAGAGAGATTAGTTTCTCTTAGGGACCCAAGCCTTTTGGGCTTGGTTCTGCCTAGTGGATCTTTGAAAGGAACACAATTTCTAGAACTTGATCCACTATTGTATTTGGAGACTTTGTTCTAGTAATGTCTTTTATGTCTCCAATTACAACCTGCTGAGGGCTTAACAACAGTTTACCTTTTTCCCCCAATAGCACTAACTGCATTTACCTCAGCAGTATTAACTTTTTGATATGAAAAATTGGTTCTAAGTGCTGTTGTTCTATTAAATGGCTTTCTAAAAGGTGAAAGAGTTTTATGAAAACCAGCTTTTGGTCTAGCATTATTCACAATAGGCTTAACAGTATTAACTTTCCTAGCAGCATTAGTTGGTACTGCCTGTCTGTTAAAATTATGCCTAGCAGTATTAACTGTGTTAGTACCGCTAGTTCTAGCAGTATTAACTGTGTTAGTACCGCTAGTTCTAGTAGTATTAACTTGAATCTTGCCAGTTCTAGTTAGTACTGCTTTTGGAACAAATTGGTTTTGATGATTCACTCTTTGCACATTGTTCCATACTGGCCTAATCTCCCTTTGACCAGACCCCTTACTCATCCTATTATTTAATTCAGCTTGTTTAGCCATCATTTTCTCATGAAAATCACAATCTCTAATAAGATGGCTAAAACTTCCACATACAAAACATGCCTTTTTGGTAAAACCATATCCCAAACCCAGTTTTTCAGCCATTAAACCACTACAATCCTTTTTGTCAGGTTTAGGACTCTGACTACATGTGTTTTGTTCTTTAACAGTTTGCCTAGGAGTTTTTACATGCTTAACAGTATTAATAAAAGCAAAACTAGGTGTTTCCTGTTCTTTTGTGGGTAGAGACACATGTTCATCTTCACTATCTGATTCATACTCCTCAATGATAGGAGCATCAGACCAAACTTTAGGTTGACTTACTACTTTGGGTTCATTGACAACTGGTTCAGGCATAGATTCATGTGTTTCTTCACTACAATTGGATTCACAAGTATTAAAGTCACTGCTCCTAGCATCAGATTCACTAGGTTTAGATTGCTTTGGACCATATGTAAATTGTGAGTCATCTATTTCTTTATCAGGTCCAGAAGGGATGTAGATCCCTGTCATTGGAGGGGGAACTGCATGCATCCCCTCTGCATATCTATCATTCACAGGACTATCTTCTATATCACTTGTCCTACTGACAAACACACTTTGGAAAACTTCATTTTCATAACTTAAAACACCTTTATTCATTTGATCACCATACCCAAGTCCAGCCTTATCCCTAGCACTCATCTGACTATTTAGCAAAATATTAAGATTTTTAGAAGAGTTGTGCCATTTTTCTACTTTAGCTTTTAATTCTTCTTTTTCTTTTTCAGCTTCTGCCAATAGTTTCTTATGGTATGTAAGGACATCAGTTTTATCATCTAAGTCAATTTTCATAAACCTTATCTTTTCCTCATACCAAAGTTGACTTTGTTGATGAGCAACTAATTGTGCTTCAACTTTCTTTAAAGCTTGAGTATATGCCTGTATTTCTATACTGGCATCTCCAAGTTGTTCCCTCTGTTCATCATACAATTTTTTAAGTTTAGCATAAGACTCTTTACATTCTTTTGAACAAGAAGTTACCTCTGTGTCTGAGCCTGAACTGCTGCAAGCCATCAAAGCATAGTTCTCTTGTTCATCTTCTGAGTGACTGGTCCAATCAACACCTTCTCCATCAAGAGTCACCAAAGCTTTAGAGTCCTCCTGTTTACCAGATCTCCTCCCATTTTCTTTATCCTTATTCCCAGTGTTCCAAGCATCTCTCCTCCTACTATCTTGATTCCCCTTGGATCTGCACTCTCTAGCAAAATGCCCTGTCTTGTGACAACTATAGCACTCGACTTTGGTTTTGTCAAAACCAACCGGTTCCTTGGCATCAAATTGTAGCTTTCTACCTGTCTTTTTGTAGAACTTTTTCATTCTCATGGAAATCATGGCCACCTGCCATTTCAAGTCCATTTCTTCTAAATCAAACTCATCAAGCTGTTCTAGATCTTCATGATCCAATTGTGGGCAACTGGATTGATTTGCAAGTAAGGAGTATGATGAAGGATGTTCATATTGTGAGTTATGACCAGAAGAATTAGAAACACCATAAGCGGTACTAACATCATTAGTACTGCTAGTGTTCTCTGAAACAAATGCCACATTCTGCGTGCTAGAGGATGATGCAGTAGAGCCTTTAACATCAGACTCAAAGACTCTAAGATTATTATACAGATCATCAAAACTGAGACTGTCCACTCCTGGCTTGGTCCTCATGATTAAGGAAACTTGAGACCAGGCAGAAGGTAGAGACCTAAGGAATTTCTGATTTGCATCTTCAGTGGAGACGCCTGCACCATGAATCTCTAGTTGACTCAGAAGACTCTGAAACCTGTCATAGCCTTTATGTAGCCCTTCTGAGTTTGATACAGAGAAGCCTTCAAACTGTTGCTTTAGAATATACTTCTGCATCTTCTTTGATTCATCATTTCCACCAAATCTAGATTTGATAGCTTCCCACATTTCTTTAGCATCAGTCATTTTATGAAATTTAGCAAGATGATCTTCTGGTAAAGCCATAAGCAAAGTGGTCCTTGCTTTTCTTTCTCTTTCTCTGGCTAAAATTTCTTCTGCAGTCTTGGGAGGCAGAACCTTTATTAAACCATTTGTATCAGTTGAGACACTCACGGGACCATTTCCTCTTTGAATAACTTCCCAGATAGGATAGTCTGTATGGGCCAAATAATGTTCCATTTTCATGGCCCATATGTCATATTCTCCCTTCTTGAGAATAGGAAGTTTGATGGTTGAAACAGTGTGAGGGGTTTGTTGTGTTGGTGTTTGTGATGGTGGTGGTGGTGGTGGTGGAATATCATCTTCTGATCCAGCCATTGAATAGCTTTGTAAGATAGAGGTTTATAACTGGTTTTTGTTCTTCTTACTCAGAGTTTCTCTACAGGCTCTGATACCACTTGTAGATCCCTTTGAATATAGATCTTTCTACCTTGTTAAGGGTTGTAGCCAATATGGATAGATCCACACAAACTACAGGAGAAACAATGACTATAAACACTATAAGTTATGCGGAAACTAACTTATAATGCTAAGAAGAACAATGAATATTGATAACTAAACTTTTGTATTAATCTGCTAAAACGATTACAGATTACTAACTATGAGATATGAGATTGTATATGAGATGTATCTTCTCTAATGCCGTAGGGTTCCTTTTATAGACCAAGGATAAACCCTAACAGACTTACAAAACGCGTAAAAGATAATGCATATCTTTTCCTATAATATCTCATGCATATCTCTTAAACGGTACTAACTATTTTATACTATCAGTACTAACTAACTGATCAGTACTAACTATTTTGTACTGTCAGTACTAATTACAACTATCGGTACTAACTAATATAACTAACGGTACTAAGTCAGGAATGCATAATTCCCAACACAGCTTCTATTTTCTGCAACAGATGTGATTGTAGCTACACATGTAAAGCGTACTCCCTACACCAGAAGACATTCAGTTATTAATAGACATGATTGTTGAGATATGGGTTTGTTGAAAATGTATTTACTAACCGGGAAAGTTTCAGGGTTTTGCTGAATCAGTGTATGCAAAGGTTTGGTGTGGGGGTGTTGACAAGTGTTAAAGCAGACTCAAAATTGGGTTACTTGAAATTAGGGTTTCTTTGGTATTGGAAGCTTGGGTTAAATAGCTAAACAAGGGTTTAGATCATATTGTTCATCATCCTACATCATATTAAGGTTACCTAAAAACCTTAATCTCTTTACATTCATGAATTTATGTATATATAAAAATAGCTAATGTAGTTAATCACCAATCTAGGAAACCTATTTAACTTGTAAAATGGATTTTTACACTTGGTTTTGATTTGGTGTGCTTTTACATATGTTATATGAATGTTAATATCATGTAAGAATAGATGTATAAGTATTTTACAAGTGTGGTTTATGTATAAAAAGTGTATATAAACAAGTTACCTAAAAAGTATACTTATGCAAGTTAATGAACAAATAAGTATGTAGACTTATGGATCTTTGAGCTGGACAATCTTTAGACAAATCATGGACTAAGGACCCTAAGTATGTAGGACATGTGATATTAAGTGTTTTAATGGACTTGTAACAAGTGTACTAAACTAGGAAGTTACAAAATCAAGTTTAAACATTTTTTAAACAAAAACTCCAAGGGTCTGATCAAATATCGAATTTTAACATTATTTGTTTATAATCTTATAAAATACTACATATGTTTACAAGATCGTTTTGGTCATATAAAAACTCAAAAAACGATTTATCACGAAGGAGATACGGCATTTGCAGATTAATACCCGATAATAAACGCGTTTATAAAAGAAATTTTATAAAAACTTTTTAAGTTTCACTTCTGATATATACAAATGGTTATTTTTCTCAGATAGTACATATTTTTAGGATTCCAAAACATTAAGAATCATAATTTTTTGATCAATAACGAAGGAATTATGAATTTCGCAAGTTTACGATAAATAAAGTTTATAAAAATAATTTTATAAACTATGAACAGTAAAAATCACTATTCATCTCAGATACATATTTTTTAAAAATATCATATTTTGATAGAACTTTTAATTACGAAGACGTGCTCGAAAGAATCACTAAAATCAGAGCTAAACAATAAAATAACTTTACGGGTTTCACGATGACTAATATTAATAATAAGGCCAGAACAATAAAAAGTATGTGTTCATCTGAGGGTTAAAAATATAAAAATGTGCATAATTTTGATAACATCATCTTTAATACGAAAGCATGGACGTCAAAGAACGGACAAAAATAAGGCTTAAAACGAGAAAGTTACGTCGTTTTTACTAACGTGGTATTTATAAAAAAATTTACTTTATAAATATGATTTCACAAATGCAATTAGATGGTGAATGAGCTATTTAAATTATATATGCATTATTAATTCAAAGTGCTTAGTAACTTTATACACCTATATTTAATTAGGTTGCATTTTCGTTCATTACCAGTAACGCAATTCCTTATACTAGATATTCATTCACAAACAAGTGAGTTTTTATAGCCTAAGAATTTACTGTGTTACAATATACTTTACAACATAGGGTAACATGCTTGTACTAATAATTCCTCCATTTACATGATTGGTTTGAATTCATTACATGTGCAATTTGCATTCGTTTACAAACTCTGGTCAGCATACCTCAAGCTAACAATTTTAGTGACGAAATACATTACTTGTTTCACGTATCGTTTTGAAAACAAGGACTTACTTTACTTTTTTCATACCCCAAATGATTACGGATTAGCTTAACGCGGATTAAACTATAAATTACCTGGAGGGTGAGCGCGAATGTTATAAAATAGATCTATTCAGGTGTGACAGCCTCGTTCAGGTGATTAGCTATCACTGGTGCCGAAACTACCGAGCCAACGAGCGTTATAGCATGTCAGAGCATGGCAAGAATATGAACATGAACAATTACGGTGCCTTGAATAAAATGGCATATATATGAGTCTACATAACAACTTCATGAACTTAGAGTAATCGTAATCATTGTTTTATACACACATGATGTTGATCCCTTCTTGACAGATCTTACTTAGCTTGTTAAAGCTTAGTTATCTTGGATAGATCCAAGACAACTATAGTAGAAACTAAGATTGAGAATATCACAAACTATGCGGAATCTAGTTTGCAATACTAAGAAGAACAATGAAACAGTAAAAACAAGATCTAAACTTTCAATATATTGAGTACTATTTTGAGTTACAAAATATCTATGAATACTAACTATGATTGCTATGGCAACTATGACTACTAATATGAAAACATGGATATTAGATCAAGCTCCTTTAGGGTTCCATTTTGTACACCAGAACCTCTAATGGGTAATTACAAACGCGTTACATGATCATGCATATATATTCCTAATATAAAATAAGCCTCAGATACATATGTAACATAATAAATCTAAAAATATTTATTAAACATATTCTGACCTTTCAGTGAGTTGTTTGAACCACTCACTAATCCTTTTGTGCCTGATCCATTGGCTTTACCACCAATATTAACACTTTTACAATCTCTTTTAATGTGAACAGATTTTCCATATTTGCCACACTTTTACAATCTCTTTTGTGCCTGATCCATTGGCTTTACTCACTGATCATGATGCTTACGTTTACCCCTATTGTCAGTGAACCTGGAGGAGTTGTTATGGTCCACCAAATTAACCACTAAACGACCAGCAACATTATTGCTCTTTGGCTTGTCACTATCCTGCACCCTGAGGGACTCCTCAATGCGCAGATGACTGCCCAACTCAACAAGAGTTAACTCCTCCTTCTTATGTTTCAAGGTGTGCTTGAAATCTTTCCAAGAAGGAGGAAGTTTATCAATGATACAAGAGACGTAAATGGCCTCATCCATGTTCATTTTATGTTGTGTAAACCTTCCAAGTATACCAAAAAGTTCATTGTTTTATTCCAAGGCTGGTCTTAAATCAGTCATTACTTATAAGGAACTTCTTACTTGATGCATCCTAATGACATCAAATAACGTACATTTTATAGCATCATTTATCCCATGTAATTAACCCATTTTGTATAATTATTGCAAAGAATTGTTACTTAATCGTTTATATTTGAGAATTGCAGTAATTATGGAGTACTTGGTGAAATCTAGCAAAAGGCGCGCATTCTGGAGCTTAATGAAGATATTTTGAAGAATACTGTTCTGAAGACCAATACGCCATATCCAGCAAGAAGATACGGCGTATCCGTGACTGCATTCACCAAAGACTACGAAGGACTGAAGCCAATACGCCGTATCCATAAGACCTCCATACGCCGTATCCAAGATATAGTATGAAGAAGATTCTAGAAGATATCAATCGTGGTCCCTACTCCAAGCTACCTCGATACGCCGTATCCAAACCCTTGGATACGCCGTATCGAGACCGACTCCAGACCTTATAAATAAAAAACTAAAAAACGAGTTTTAAGTGTGCAAAATCATATTCTCGATACCTAAACCACAAAAGTCGATTTTCAGAAGGGAAAAAGAGCAGAATAGGTCAAGCAATGTTCTCAATTCCATAGGAGACAATGTGTAATTCCATATACTTTAGTAATCGTTCAGTTTTTGGTATCATTCGTTAACTCGGTTAGTTTACCTTGGCTAGATTATTGCTACTTGTATTATTATGACGTTTGAAGGCTAATACCTTCGGGTATTAGCCATTATTATGAAGATTTGAATGTTTGGTATTTGTTTATATCGATTTCTTGATTTATCGTTGTATGCTTGTTTATGTTTATCAATTTATACTTGTTTACGCGCTTTTGTATGCGACCTATCATTCAACTGGATCTAGCTAAGTGGACCAAGCGGATCTAGAGTCCGGGATAGCTCTCCATATAGTAATTTATACACCTAGAATAATAGTTACACAAATATTGTCCTTCTAAGTCTGTGTCTAGGATACGCTTTGGGCTTAACTAGTTAATTGGATATTGCCAATGGTTTATTGATCGTGTTGACTAGCAGGTGACCTAGATAATTTAACAAATAACGTTCTGATTCCATTGGATAGTTGGACAAGTGGACTACTAGTGTATAGATTGCCATTAAGCGGTAAGTGGGTAAAGTCTCTATGAGCTAGGGTTTAACAAGATAACCCATTCCTTTTAATTACCTAAGATAGATTATAATCAGCAAATAAGATGCTTTATGCGGATGCATTTAATGTGAAGAAGTAAACGTGTCTAGATTCTTAGGATGATTGTACTGCCTAAGTATTAAGAATGCTATTGCCACATAGAGGAAGAAATCATTGTACTTAATAAACAAACCAACGTTCTAATCGGATTAATAATGGTTAATACAGTTTTCTTATATAAGGTTCGATCGCTCTTTTATCTTTTGTTAATTAGCTTGTGTGGGTAACAGTTTCTTAAATTGATTGTAGTCACCAACCAAACTGTGCTAGTCTCTCAGACTGAAAACCCCCCTTTTCCATTAGAATTAGGAATTACACGTCATAGGTTTAACATAGGATTAGAATAGAATTAACATAGATTAGATAACCAAGATATTAATTAAATTGATAGATTTAACCTCGCTCTCAGTGATCGACACCCTACTTACCATGAAACTACTACCGATCGGGTACACTGCCCGTTAAAGTGTTGTTTTTGGTTGAGTCGGCAAAATATAAATTTAAAACTTGAATCATATAAAAAATAACCCTACCCACTGACAACCACATCAAGTTTTGGCGCCCGCTGTCGGGGAGTGAAAATTAATCTTGATTTTTATTTTGATATTTTGGTTTTTAACATTAGATTAGATCTAACCCTTAGGATTAGTGTAATTTAGATTAGTTTAATTGTTTGCTTGTATATATTTGTGTGTTTAATTGTTTGCGTATTTAATTGTTTTTTCTCGAATACACTATTCTGGTCGACAGTTGAATACGGCGTATCCAATCCCACTGATTTATGGAGTATCTAGTTCTATGTCCTAATACTATGTATTCATTCTTAACAGATGATTAATACGGCGTTCCAATTCCACTTAGTTACGGCTTATCGATAGTTGGAGGCAGAAGAAACTTCAGATAATTGATTTTCGTGCAAAAAATTTTCTACCTTCCTTGGAACAAATCCTACTGATTGTTTATCCCTTGTTTAGTAGTGCATGAATGGAGTTCAACTAACGGAACTATACACACCTTACAAAGATCCTGAACAAGAATTTCGATCATCAAAGAGACACTTCAAGTCACTTAGCCTTGACGAATTGATATCTCCGTAATTCAATCTACTTTCGAACAAAGAATACTCAGAGGAAGAAGAAGAAGAAGAAGCAATGGCGGAAACAATGGAGCAATACATGAGCAAGACCCAAACGGACTATGGATCGGGATTCGCTAAGCCTAAAATTGATAACAAAGATCAATATGAACTAAAAGGATAATTTCTTAAGGAGCTTCGAGAAAACACATTTAGCGGTTTGGATAATGAGGATGCTAATGAACATATTGAGAAAGTTCTTGAAATAGTTGACTTGTTTCATGTTCCTAACATCATTGTGGATCAACTAATGCTCCGAGTCTTCCCTATATTCTTAACTAGAGCCGCGAGTCGTTGGCTAAGAAACGAACCAACTGGTTCAATCAAAACTTGAGAAGATCTTAAAACTAAGTTTTTGAACAAATACTACCCACCTGGTCGAACTGCGAAGAAAATGGAGGAAATCAACAACTTTCAGCAAGAGCCAGATGAAACCTTTTATCAAGCATGGGAGCACTTTAAGGAACTCTTGATGAAGTGTCCTCAACACTATTTGACTGAGATGCAGGAGGTGATTTTGTTCTACAATGGTTTGGATGTTCCAACACGACAGATTCTTGACTCAAGAGGTGCCGTTCTGACTAAAACTGCTGCAGATGCCAAAACAGCCATCCAAGAAATGGTTGAATACTCTTAAAAATGGCACAATGGAACATTAAGAGGAAGAAGTACTGAGACTTCTGACGGATTAGCTGCGATACAAGCACAATTAAACAATCTTGGAAGAGAGATCAAGAAAGTGAATGAAAAAGTTTATGCTGCTCAGGTTGGATGTGAGCAATGCAAAGGACCCCATTACACCAAGGATTGTCTACAAAAAGAAGAAGGGAAAGCCCTAGAAGAAGCTTACTACACATAATTTGGTGGACCTTTTCAAGGTGGGGGATATAGAGCAACTGCTCCAGGGTACTATCAAAGGAACAACGCCAATCCTTCATTCCAAGAACGAAGGCAATCTATGGAAGATACCCTGAGCAAATTCATGAGTGAATCAGCAAAAAGACACGAAGAAAACCCTAACTTGATCAAAGAAATCTGAGCTTTGATAGATGCTGCCATAAGGAACCAATGAGCATCGATCAAAACTTTAGAAATACAAATCGGGCAAATGAGCAAGGTACCACAGGAGAGAGGATTTGTAAGCCTACCAAGCTTAACTGAAACAAACCCAAGAGACCAAGTCAAGTCGATTTCAACCACTATTGAAGCTGGTTTAAACTCGATACGCTGTATTGGATCAAACCAATATGCCGTATCCACTGGACAGAACAATACATTGTTATACAAGTCAAGACAAATGACAGTTCCTTTTACAAGTCGTTTGGATAATCATTACTGTGAAGAAGAGGGGAATTATGGACCAAAATTCATGGAAGCTTATGGAGCTTCACATATCAACAACGCCATACCCCGAAAGGAGAAAGACCCAGGAAGTTTCACTTTACCTTGCTTTATTAATGATTTCTGTTTTGACAACGCCCTTGTTGACTTAGGAGCTAGCATTAGTGTTATGCCTCTCTCGACCTACCTTAACTTAGGATTAGGTAAATTAGCTCACACTAGGTTGACAGTGGAATTGGCAGATAGAACTGTGAAATATCCAAAAAGAATAGCTAAAAATGTACTAGTAAGAATTGGTAAATTTACTTTCCCAATAGACTTTATAATTCTTGATATGCCTAAGGATGTCAAAGTACCCTTTTTAATCCCCCTTCAAAATCCCATTCCTTTTAATAATTCCCCCCATCGAATACCATTTTTGTCTACCACCCATGCTAAGATTGATGTTTACAAAAGAAAGATTACTTTGAGGGTTGGGGAAGAAAATATTATTTTTAAAAGTGTTAAACCTGCTAGTAGTATAATTAAGAGGGTCTATATGCTAAGTTTGAGAGAAAGAATGGAACTTGATTTAGAAGCTAGGATTATAGGAGAGACTTTGGTGTTAAATAGATCATTAGACCCTTTCCCGGAAGATTACATTGAATTAAATGATCTAAATGAACTCATTGAGGTTAGAAGAAATCAAGGAGATTGATTAATGCCCACCATTAAGGAAGGTAAGGTAATTGAAGAATTTATAACTAGGAATGAAGATCTTGATACTGGAATTGATGATTACCCTAGTTATTGTGATAATGATAAGAAGGTCCATATAGATTGTGCTCACAACTTAAAGTTTTCATGCATGATAGGATTTGAATTTACTCATGCTAACTTTTTCCCATTATTGTATGTGAACATGATGTCAAGAAAATTTCATAATTCAATAGGAAATACGATGGTGTAAAGGGATTAATGTTGTAGGTGCCTGAATGTATGTGCCTGTCTTTGGTTGGGAAACTTTTTCTTATGACTGTACTTTGCTGTTTTGGAGGTTATGGTGCTTATCGTTGATAATGAAATGGGGTTTTTAGTTTTTGGCGAATCTGTCTGAGAGAAGTTGGGATTTAAAAAGACGTTTGAGGGATTAGTTACCTTTACAATGGTGATAATGAGTAACTTACATGTGCGATCACATCCAAAGTCTTAAACACCCACACTAGGAAACAATGCAACAAGATCCCACCGTTACTGAAGGTAGTGAGAAAGATAAAATAAACGGAATCTCGCATGCATACCAAAAGCTTAAGGGGTTCTACAAAGGAGTTTTGAATCTAGGACCCGACTTTATCCGAGTTTCGTCAATGGAAGAATGGCTCACACGCTGGCACATTAGCGTGCATAAGTTAGAGTAAAAAAGAAGTTGAAGAAAAGTCTAACTTAAAGACTTCGCTGTAAACAAAAGTGCTTCCCGGGAGACAACCCGGAATGTTATTTAATTTTGTTATCGAGTCTGTCTTCCCAGACTTCAATACGGCGTATCCGCCTCATACCATACAGCGTATTAAATGTCTGGACGTCATCAGTCTTTATTTTTTATGCACTTTAAAAACATTATTGTCAGTTCTGCGAATACGCCGTATTCATCTATTTGATACGCCGTATCCACAGTCTGACCGGTATTTAGTTTGTTTCAGTTTAGTTTAAATTAACCGTAGATACCAAGATAGGAATGCACCTGTTTTCCTATATTTTACACAGGACCTCGTGAAGGAAATATCGACGAATATTGGTGGAGAATTTACAAATATAGAAATCTTGAAGTGTTGGAGTCTTGAAACCTCAAGACGGCTGTTCAACACACAATCTTGCTAATAAACGCAACTTGGAGAATCTACCGAGCAAAAATCAGGTGAGTTTCTCATTCTAATTCTTTTTAAATTCTTGTATTTAATGTTTTACATATACAACGAGGACGTTGTATAATTCAAGTGGGGAGATGGAATTAGAATGTTTACTTGTCTTATTTTTCACAATAAAAGGCTTAAATTATGCTCAAATTTAAAAAAAATTCAAGCATGCTTTTGTGAAATTACATGTTACATAACCCACACACAATAACCCTTAATAGATATTGTGAGGATTTAACCTTTCCGTTTTCAAATGTTTACCCAAATTCTACAAAATTTGAGTGTGTCGGTGATGTTGTAGACTTTAAAACTTGGCTTAGTATATCACTCGAGACCACAGTGATGAGTACTATGATTTAGATGGAGTAAATTGTTTAAATTGGTAAATCTTAGGATTACAACCAAATCGCCTATACATGTTGTTTATTAACTAACTACACCGGTTAGTTAACCTATGTTTAAAACCCTTCCACTCTCATATTTAGAGTGATGATCCACTAGAACAACCCGTAGAGCCAATCCTTTAGGAATTTACACCAATTATTTGTTTCGTTACACCCTTACACCTTAACCTACCCGTTAGACTTAAGGTTTAATTTAAGTTGATTGTTGCTAGTTGTTAAAGTGTAAAGTCTGTATTTCGAGTATTGTTTTTTTTTTTTTTTTTTTTATGTCATTTTTCTATTTTGGTGCGGTTGGATATTTGCACATTCAAATGGGAATGTATATTGAAGTCATAGCTCCATGTGATTTTACTACATTCACAATTAATGGTGAATCTGAAGAACGAAGAAATTACCAAAGGAATTATCCGAAATTATTATGATCGTGAAGATGGTGAAACTACACCGAGATTTGAAGTTTAGTTAGCAAAAAAAAAGTTTGAAGATAATCGTTTCGCAAAAGAGCATTACCGAAGGAATTATACGAAGGATCGATTATTCGTTGATACGTCAAAGAAAATCAACGATGTAGAGTATTGTACAAAGTGGAAGATATCGCCACTTACCTTGTAGAGTATGTAAAGTTTTGGGATGATTGGGAAGTTGACCGTTATGGGAACGCCAACTTAGGTTGTTGTTTTTGATCTATGATCAAGACGTTGTAAATAGTTGTGTCTTTGTCATAATAACGGTCGGGAAAATAAGTGTCTAGCAACTTGTATCTTAGTCTTAATCTATTTGTTTCTTGATTTTTATTTAACAACAATTTACTTCCCTCTCACCTAATGATTAACCTCTGGTTTTACGCGAATGAGGAGCCATACGAACATGCATGTCTATTTCGGCGTTCCGGCCATGTATGCATGTCTTGTACCTTGTTGGTTTACGACTTTTGGTGAAAGTTAGAAGGTTCCTACCCTATATCATTCTTCATCCTAACCGTTGGTTAAATTCAAATGGGGATGTGATCGAACACTCATGTCTATCCTGGCGTTCCGGGTGTGTATGTGTACTTCAGCTGCCTTATTAGAGTGGTACTTCTAGTGAAAGATTATAGAATGATCAAATCGTACGCCTTTCCATGATCCATATTTACCTTTATAAACTTGTTACTCCTTAGCTTTAGTGGTAGAGATGTATATCCTTGCCAAGCTTATGATAGAATACTCGTCACGACTGAGCAATTGAGCAAATTAGTTACATGTTACACTAGATTAGATGTGGTGATTTGAGGTTTTATCTTCTTAAATTTTTTCGTTTTTTTTTTTGAGAGTGTTTGGTTGTGTACTTGTAATAGATCGAATAAATGCTTTAACGGAAAATATCCTTAGGGATACATTTTTGTAAACTTCTAAAGGCTACTTGAGGACAAGTAGGATTCAGTGGGGGTTTATTTTGATGACCATCCAAATCAACGTCTATTTTTATTGCTTCGATTTATCCTACGGATTTAACCCATTTGTATAGTTATTGCAAGAATTGTTACTTAATCCGTTTATATTTGAGATTGCAGTAATTATGGAATAATTAGTGAAACATAGCAAAAAAGGCGCGCATTATGGAGGTTAAATGAAGTATATTTTAAGATTACTATTCTGAAGATCCAATACGCTGTATCCATCAGAAGATATGGCGTATCGTGCCTGCTACTCACCAAATGACCACAGAAGATTATAGATCAATACGCCGTATCTAGAGGACTCAATACGCCGATTTAAGATATGGAATCTTATAATATTAGGAAGATATCAATGTGGTCCCATACTCTAAGAAATCCCCAATAGTCGTATCCAAACCATTGTGATACGCGTATTGAATCCGGCTACCAGACATTATTAATAGAAAACTCAAAATGTGTTTTAGGTGTGTATAAATCATATTCTTGAGACCTAAACCACAAAAGTCGATTTTCTTTAAAGAGAAAAAGAGCAGAAGAGGTCGAGCAACGTATTCAATTCCATAGGAGACATCGTGTAATTCCATATACTTTAGTTATCGTTTAGATTTTTTTGGTATCATTCTTTAAACTAGGTTTGGTTACCTTGGCTAAAATTATTATTTGTATTTATGATGACGTTAGAGGCTAATCCTTCCGTATTAGCCATTATTATGTAGATCTGAATGTTTGGAATTTGTTTATATCATTTCTTGATTTATTCGTTGTATGTCGTTTAAGTTTATATCTTACTTGTTTTGCGCTTTTGTATGCGACCTACTATTTAACTGGGGTCTACGCTATGTGGACCAGAGGATTAGAGTCCGGGATAGCTCTCCATATAGTAATTTATACACCTAGAATAATAGTTACACAAATATTGTCCTTCTAAGTCTATGTCTAGGATACTCTTCTGGCTTAACTAGTTAATTGGATATTGCCAATGGTTTATTGATCGTGTTGACTAGCAGGTAACCTAGATAATTCAACAAATAACGTTCTGATTCCATTGGATAGTTGGACAAGTGGACTACTAGTGTATAAGTTGCCATTAAGCGGTAAGTGGGTAAAGTCTCTATAAGCTAGGGTTTAACAAGATCACCATTGCTTTAATCCCTAAGATAGATTATAATCAGCAAATAAGGATGCTTTATGTGGATGCTTTAATTGTGACAGAATTAACGTGTCTAGGTCTTAGGATGATGTAACGCCTAAGTCTTAAGAATGATATGCCACCTCGGGAGAAGAAATCATTGCACTTAATAAACAAACCAACGTTCTAATCGGATTAATAATGGTTAATACAATTTTCTTATATAAGGTTCGATCGCTCTTTTATCTTTTGTTAATTAGCTTGCGTGGGTAACAGTTTCTTGAATTGATTATAGTCACCAACCAAACAGTGCCAGTCTCTCAGACTGAAAACCCTCCTTTTCCATTAGAATTAGGAATTAGACTGACATAGGTTTAACATAGGATTAGAATAGAATTAACATAGATTAGGTAACCAAGATATTAATTAAATTGATAGATTTAACCTCACTCTCAGTGATCGACACCCTACTTACCACGAAACTACTACCAATCGGGTACACTGCCCGTTAAAGTGTTATTTTTGGTTGAGTCGGCAAAATATAAATTTAAAACTTGAATCATATAAAAAATAACCCTACACTACAACACGTCATTAGGTTAGCACGCCTTTCTCCCTAAAATCTTTTATCTATTTACTTTATTGCATTTACTTATCCGTAGTTCTTAAAATCAAACTTAAAACCATTTTCAAACGTGACAATAATCAAATTAGAACTATTTAACCTTAGCTCTTGGGACGAACTCGGATTTACCAAACTACTGCACTACATACGACCGGGTTCTCTGCCCGTTAGTGCGTGTATCGGTAAACGAGTTTTATAAATTTAAAAGTTGGCAAAATATTATTTAAAACAATTTACGCATCACGTATAAAGATCAATACAGTCAATACGTCGTATAGATAAAAATCATTACGGCGTATGGGAATGAAAACTCAAGATCCTTTTCAAATCAATACGCCGTATTCATTTTATTAAATACGCCATATTGAGGTCTTAAGTTTGGGTAAAAATGAGTCAATACGCCGTATCTATTTGAGTGGATACGCCGTATTGCTCTGCGATTTGAAAACAAAAAGGGGATTCCCTTTTTACCCATTTTGACCTATTATGCAAACTACCAAACATCTCATTCAGGGGGGAGTAAAGGGACTTAAACATAGCTTAGGTAAATAAGGCACAAGTTCTCAAAACAAGAAATCAAAATCCTAACCCTAACCCTAATTCTAAATTAATTCGAAAAATAAAACAAAGGGTAAAGGGAGGATCTTAGTACCTTAAAATTGTAATAGAGATGAGAATGATAACAAGGGAAATTGGTTTCCAAGATTTTGATCTGGGTAAAATTTTTATGTGAAAGATTGAAAAGTGAGTGTGTGTAAAAGCTTGATCCGGCGTATCAGTTGGGCTTTTATACCCAGACTCAATATGCCGTATTGGTGTTTGAGTAATACGCCGTATTGGAAAATTATGTTGACTTACTTAACACGAATTAAAATAGTGGATACGCCGTATTGGTTGTATCCGAATACGCTGTATACATTCTTAGACACCAATTTTCCCTAGATTTACAAGTATAGAAAAAACGACCTTGGCACCTGCAACATTCTGCAAATCACCTCATTTATACGTTTAGGGTTGAACGGAATGCCAAACGTCACATATAAATTCTTAATAAGATTGAATAGCATCCTATTGACAAGATAATTCCAAGCCACGATATTTACATTTAATTCCATGACAAAACTTCTTATAATGAAAACTTTACCGATTTTATCGTGACTTTCCTCAAGAAGTTTATTTGACCTTTGTGCATTTTCATTACCCTTCGAAGATTGTATCATATCGATTTTATCATCATCATTGCCTTTATCTGATTTTAGATCATCGGGATAAACTATGTTGAAAGGGTATAGATCATTAAAGTACAAAATGTTTTGTTCCTTTTCATCATATTTGCGACAATGATGTTTCATCTTTCAAATCAAATTTATCGATTTGTTGAGGGCATAAAGTGGGTTCAATTGAGAAATCCGATTTAAACGTTAGAGCATCATTATAAACAACGGCTGGAAATTCATTCTTAAATTTTTTAAAGAAGTCTAAATCATCAATACAACTGACCGTAGGCTCGGGTGATGGAAACAAGGGCATATTGACTTTTTCATTATCATTTTTCGAATCCGTTTTAAAATAATTGGTAGAAATTATTTTATAAGAAAATGAGTTTTTGTCAAAAACTACCATGTAATCTTTATCGTCGGAATCGTCAAACGAAATTCTAAAGTCAATTTCATCGTTAAGGGAATTTATTGTGGGTTCACAATAGAGTGTTTCATTCGATGTCAAACTATCATTGAATATAGCTGGGAATTCGTTTTCAACGGATCTGAGGTCGTGAACGTCTTCATCATACCAGATCCTACCATACTTAGCAGTTTCCCAGTTAAACACTTTCTCATGTTTTCGAGCATTTTCTTCCTTGAGCCTGATGTATTCCTCTATAGTAATGTTGTCCATCCTGTAATAAACTTACTAGGGCAGAAAATCATCAAATAACAAACACGTCGTATTCAGTAAACTGAATACGCCGTATTACATAAACAGAATAATCAAAACAAGGTATATTAACTAATAATTTTCCTTAGATGTTAGATCTAATCTATTGCTAAAAACCAAAATATCAAAATAAAAATTAAGATTAATTCTCACTTCCCGGCAGCGGTGCCAAAAACTTGATGGTGTTGTCGTGTAGGTATAATTTGTGATTCAAATTTTAAATTTATATTTTTTTGACTTTACCTAAAACAACACTTTTCACGGGCAATGTACCCTATCGATGGGAGTTTCGTGGTAAGTAGGGTGTCGATCACTCATGAGCGGAGGAGAAATTTTATTTATTTAATACTTTGGTTTTTCTAATCTAAGTTAGTCTAATCTATGCTAAACCTATGTTAATCCTAAATCTAATGGATAAAGGGGATTTTAGCCTGAGGGGACATGGCACAGTTTGATGGTGGCTAAAACAATTCAGACACTTTAAATCCCACACAGAAAATTACAGAAGATAAAAGAGCGGTCTAGCCAAATATAAGAAAACTGTAACAACCATTGTTAATCCAATCAGTACGTTGGTTTGTTTATTAGTGCAATGATTACTTATCTCGAAGCGACATATCATTCTTAAGACTTAGGCGTTACTTCTTCCCTAAGACCTAGCATGTAGGTTTCTGTCTCAATTAAACGCAAATCCCGCATAAAGATTCCTTATTTGCTGATTATTATCTATTTAGGGATTAAGGCAATGGTGATCTTGGTTTAAAACCTAGCTCATAGAGACTTTACCCACTTACTTCTTAATGGCAATTCATACACTAGTAGTCCACTAACCAATTCTTTACCAATTAATTAGAACGTACTCGTTGATACTTTCCGTTAACTAGTTAAGCCAGAAGCGTATCCTTAGCACGATTTTAGAAGGACAATATTTGTGATCCTATGATTCTAGATGTATAAATCACTATATGGAGAGCTATCCTGGCATCTAGATTACTTGGTCCGTATCACTAGATCCAGTTGAATGATAGGTCACATACAAAAGCACATAAACAAGTATAAATTGATAAACATAAACAAGCATGCAACGATAAATTAAGCAATCAAGATATAAACAAAACCAAACATTCAGATCTTCATAATAATGGCTAATACCCGAAGGTATTAGCCTTCAAACATCATAATTAATACAAGAGTAATTGTTTTAGCCAAGGTAAACTAACCGAGTTAACGAATGATACCAAAAACTAAACGATTACAAAAGTATAAGAAATTACACGTTGTCTTCTATGGATTGGAATGTGTTGCAAGACCTCTTCTGCTCTTTTTCTCCTTTGAAAATTGACTTTTGTGGTTTAGGTATCGAGAATATGATTTAGCACACTTAAAACTCGTTTTTGAGTTTTGTATTTATAGGGTCTGGAAGTCGGTTTGATACGGCGTATCCAAGGGATTGGATACGGCGTATTGGAGTTTCTTGGAGTAGGGACCATGTTTGATATCTTCCAGAATATTCACATACTATATCTTTAATACGGCGTATTGACTTCTTCTGGATACGGCGTATTGATCTTCTTTCCTTTGTGGTCTTTGGTGAGTGCAGGCACGGATACGCCGTATCTTCCTTGATGGATACGGCGTATTGGTCTTCAGAATAGTAATCTTTCAAATATCTTTCATTTAAGGTTTCCAGAATGCGCAGCCTTTTGCTAATATCCACCAAGTACAACTGATAAGTCCTTACGTTTGCAATCCAAATATAAAATAATTATAGAAAACAAAATATTTTCAATGAATTATACAAAATGGGTTAGATACATGGGATAAAATGATGCTAAAAATTAGAACTTATTTGATGTCATCACATTGACCGCTTAAGCAAAATCCTTGGGTCATTCCAAACTTTCGTTGTCCATAGAGGGCAGGTCCTCTAATAATGGCACAAATTCTTCGGCGTTTCGTCACGAACAACTTTACCACTAATGGCCTATTGGTTAGTGGTGTCGTCTCGTGATGGGATTGAACATGGTCATAAAATTTGGACTATAGAGCCCAAAGGTCGATGCAATGATGATGGATTTTATGTAGTAGAGTTCCTTGAAACGAGTCCATGGGCTACTGAGATAGATTCTTAATGATGTTTGTTGAACATCAGGATAACATTGCGGAGTTTTGTGGTCCTCCCCGGCTGGAAAGAATTGGAGCAAGGAAACGAGAAGTAAATCCTCCTATGTGAGTGATGGATCCTGCTACGGAAGACGTTTTAAAAGCCAAATGTCTAAGCTTGATCGCAGAAGCAAAAATTGAAATAAACGCAGGTGCGTTCTTTCACTGTTATCAACGTTAAGGTTAAGTGAGTCCACAAGTTTTAAGAAATCCTTGAGGTGTTGGTTTGGGTCCTCGGACCGAAGTCCGTGGAATGAGCATCCGTTTTTTTAGCATCCAACCGAAAATGGTGGTCGATCGAAGCCAAAACCACGTAGTATCTTACCGGGGAAGGCTTAATGGGTATTGCCATGGCCCTCGTGGCTATGTTGGAGTAGTCCCAAGTATGGATTAGGATTTCTTCTCGTCTCCCATCGGTTGAATCTAGCGAGAATGGGTTACGAAACAAATAACACAAAGAAAAGATAGACCACAAGAAAGCTAATATAACGAAAATAAAATTCTCACTTGAAAGGATTCAAGCGAGTAGAACAAAGTTAAACTATGATCAAAACCTAACGTATTGCCCCATCGCAGCCGGCAACAAAAACTAGATGCTGTTGTGTTAAGGGACTTACCTATAAGAAGTATTACAACTCCAAGGTCAGAGTACCTAACCTGGTATGTAGAAGTAGTAATAGGAAAGACTCGGGGGTTGTATAGTTCTCTAGCGGAATAGGTTGGGAAGGTTTTTTTTGATCACGAGTCTAACAGAATAATAGGGTTTGGAGAGGATATTATTTTTTGTAATTTATATTTATAAAGAAAGCAGTAAATCTTATGTTTTGAGAGGTTGTTGGTTTTAGAGTTATTAAACTAAATAATAAACGTACGCTAATGGTCATCTAACAATATAATAACAAATGTATTCATTTTAAATCATGTATTAACTTCCTTGATTGCTTTTCCTAGTGTTGTTTCTTTGTCAACACATTTGATATCTATGTAAAAATTTTCCCTAAGTCAATGAACATATATAGATGAACCCGCCTCTATTTAATATTCCGATTGAGGCAAAACAAAAAGTAAGGTAGTATAGAAGACTTATTACACCCGGCCCCCAAGAGTATAATTAAACTCATATGAAATATATTAAAAGTGAGATCAACCATATACTGGGCGAAGGGTAGTATGAAACTGTTACCCGATGATATCCTTATCTTCAACATCATGATTCCCTAGACATATCAACAACGATACAAACAAAAGCTGGTTTTCTAAAGCCTAACAAGCATATTCATCACAAGAAGCAACACCACTAAGATCTACATTCTAGGTTTCATACAATCATAAATGAATACAATAAGGGGTTTAGCCACGCATGTTAAAGATAAAGCAAGAACAATAAAGAATTAAACAACAATATATATTGAATGATTAGTAAAGTCTTACTTGATATAAAACATGAATTGAAGAGGTTACAATAGGGGTATTTGAAAGCCCTAAACACGTCTAATGGCATGCGAAAACAAACTAGGGTGTTGTCCCCCTTTTTTTCTCTAAAGTTACACACCAAAACCCTAATTCGGTCTATATTTATAAGAATATCGCTGTGACGGCGTCTCGTTTTAATCGTGACGCCATCATAAAGTAGAATCTTCTAGATACGAGTTGAGTCGATGAAGGCTGACACCGTCAAGAGATGTTGTGACGCCGTCACGGGATGAAGTGTAACGGCGTCGTGTATATATGGTGACACCGTCTCCAGGCTCTGAGACTTTAAATCTTGAAGAGTTTTGGTGTTGGTTCGTAATCTTGTCCGTTTCTTCTCCAAATGAGCCCAAGTCACGTTATTTCCTCCAAATGCCTTTCAAATGCTAAATACCTGAAAAGGAACGATTAAGTACCTATTTTGGGCATAAATGCACGATTTAAGAGGTTAAATGACCTCGAAAAAGTAAATAAAATGACACCTCATCAGTTATCCTTGGTGGCCATCTGAGCTAGCCGGATGGTTATATAATATTTCTAGATATACTATGTGTTTCTAAATTTCTTCTGGTGAACATGTAGTGTAGATGCTTTTGGTGGCAAACCTTTAGTAAGATGATCCACAATAATTAGATCCGTGCTAATATGTTCTAAATACACTATGTGTTTCTGAATTTCTTATTTCACAATCAAGGTTGCAAAAATCGCGAATCGGTAGTCAGACGGTCAACCTCCTTGTAGCTTGTAATCGGTTTAGGTGGTGATTAATCGGATTGCCATTTTCAGCAAGTTTTGGGTATTTCCGTCGAGTTTTGTGTATTTCCGACAAGATTTTCCTTAAAACCCAACTTATAATAAATATAAACAACTACCATAAGTATTAAAACATGTTTACATGAGTGCAAATTTGGTATTATCATCAAGATTGCATATATTCGTTTCTAGCAAGTTTGACCATCATTGACCGTCTTTGACTGCCATTAACCATGGTTGACTGACTGTTTGACCTAGTAATCGGTCTGACATAATTAAAGAGTCATAAATCCGGTGGTCGGGGAGACTCAAACCACATGATAGTCATTATTCTAGTGAGAGAGTAGAGAGAGAAAGTAAGTATGTATAATATGAATATGGAAGTGAAATGTTTACAAGAGTCTTACCCCTTCATGGAAGCAATGGAGGGGTATTTATACCACCATCTAATACATAAGTGTGCTAAGTTGACTACTCTAGTCCTTACGTATGCTGGTATGTTAAACTATGGTAATTCCGTCATGTCGTCACATAAAACTAAACCTAACAATCTTTCCCCAATGGGACTATATAACGGAATTACTTATAATATTCTTAACAAGTACATAAATGATTAAGACAAGAACGTCCACGAACTTCCAAAGATGATGGAGTTCTAAAGTGTGCCTTATGATCTACTTAAAGGCTCAAATTTCTTCATACACTTTTGGTCATCTCAAAGTTTCCTGTAGTTCAGTTGCATGTCCTTGAAATCGTCATGTTCCTAACACTATCTGGTCATGTCCGAAGTTTTCTGAAAATGCTTTCATTTGAACATTCAAGTCTGAGCACTCCATCATGAATCATCTTTATAGTACCTAGTATGAGAAATATTATAATAGACACAAACTAAGTAACCCATACACTTCTGGTTAAGGAGAAGCTTCTGAATTAGCTTCCCCCTAATTCATGCCACATATGTTTTGTTCAGAAGCTTTCAAAGCTTCCCCCCAAACAAGCAATCCTCTCTTGAGCAGTTTCAAAGCCTTTTTTCAAGCTTAGAATAATTAAGTGCATAGCGGAATTAGTAGCAAACCACATCAAATATTTCTCATTTGATAATAAGCTTAGTGATTAACTGTTTGGGGAAACATTAACTGGATCATCAAATGGATTAGCAACGTATCTTCTCACGCTTAAATAATTCTTCTCCCACATTTCTTCCTACTAAAAGCTCAATTAATGCATACCAAAAGTATCAAGAGATCTCTTCTCCCATGTAGTTAAAGAGATGAACCCAGTCTCATTGTATGAAGCCCAAAAACCCGAAGTACACACTCTATCCCATTCATGAAGTCAAAATGTAATATCAAAGTCAATTAAGTCCCGGACGTGCGCATTCCTTCCTTCAGGAAATGATGGATAATTTTCTTATAACACCCAAGTGTTAGCTAAGATCCTGGATGTAGACATTTAAATACCCTCTAAGCTAGTCAAAATGATAACACCAAAGTCAACTAAGTCCCGGATGAACTCATTTCTTCTTGCAGGATAATGACTATCAAAGGAATCATCATACCATTGTGTACCTCTTTTATTATAAGAAACAGTTTCTTACATCTCTTCCCCCATGTAGTTGGAGATAATACAACCAAAAGCCCCGTGTTTAAAACACGATTTCTCTGTGGTTATGATATTTGTCCTCCCGGAATGACCTTAAAGAAGAAAAAGGTATGAAGTTTATCATGTCTACTCGTTGTGAATTCAGATGTATGTCTCCTTCCCCCTTGCTGGTTTTGATACCTCAGAATTAGCAAAACATTGTACGCACATATACTTGAAATCTTGTGAGAATCAACTGCTGATCAAATCTATACTCATAAACTCTCTCTGACTATCTTTACCAACCCCTTTGTAGGCTATTTGAAGTGACCACTGATAGAGTAAACCCGATATACCAAGCTTGAAACTAAAGTAGAATTCCTCGTTCTTGTGACTTAAGCTTGCACTAATGTTGGAAGAATGGTGTAGAGAATTTGTGCTCTATGGCAAATCTCTAAGTGACTACTATACACTCAACAAATAGGCATAAGAAGTACTAGACACCTCTTTAAAAAAAAACAATACCATAAACTTCTTCTATCTGCTTATGACACTGAGTACTACAACGTAACTCCTTTAAGTGATAGCTATCTAGGTCTTCAACCATCCACCCCGACTTTTAGAAACTAGATAAACCAAGTCTTCAAATTAAATCTTAAGCCCGAGTAAGTTATCATTGAAAGTCATGCATCCACCCAATGCCAACGTCAAGATAAAATAAGAACACGTCTTAGTGAAATCCAACTTCAATCTCAGTGGTTCATTACTTCAAGAAAAGTTTTCAAGATCTTGATAAGAGGTCTCTGGTAGGTGTATGTTTTCGTTTTTGTGTGTCAATCAAAACCAAGATTTGAAATAACATGTTTTATCATTCATCTTTATTTTCATATAAGAAAAGAGAAAGCTTTGGCTTTTATAGATCAATGATGATATCGTGTTTAATCATAAAAATATTTGGTTATTATAACCCCACCACGAATTGAGCTCCTTATAGAGTTAAGAATCGAGTCCTTATTGTTTGGAGAATGGGTGAATATATGATTGTTTTGTAGTGTATTGAGAATGATGTGTTTTAGGATAAGTTTTGGATTTGATAATGTTTCGATTTATGGATGATGTAAATCTGTTTGATTTTGATGATGTTAATGAGCTAATAAACGTTGTATTGATATAGCTGTTTGAAGTGTAATTGTGTGGATATTGTGGCGATGGTTAGGTTAGATTTGGTTGGATTTGATTTGATTGTGGTTTGGTTTGAGGCATGTGATGATTCTTGGATGTTTGTTTGTGGTTGTTGTTTAAACGAGTCGTTATTTTCTTCTACATTTCTGTTGACTCCCCTACTCGTGGCTTGACTCATTGAGTTTGACACGGTCAACTCGGTAAATACCGAGTTGACTCGGTTTATGTTGTGGGAAGCAAACCGCTGTCCTTGAATGGTAAACCTCTACCTTAACCAAACCGCCGCCAACTTTGGTAAACCTCTGCCTTAGAAAATATACCAAATTGGTGGCAAGTTATAACTAAACCGTTGGCATAATCTGACCAAACCGCCGATAAGGTTTTAGCAAACCGTTGCCATTAAACCTCCACCACCAAACTGCCACCACCAAACTGCCATCACCAAACCACCATTACCAAAAAAAAAACCGGCCACTACCAACCAGCCAACCGACCCAAACCAACCATCACCAAACCGCCACTGACTTTAAATTTGGGCAACATTTTGTTTAGTCAAGACCATGAAAAAGAGGGCAAACCGTTGCTTAACCTGTGCACCAAACCACCACCACCAAACCGCTGTGGCCAAATCGCTGGCACATTGGTGGTGGTTTAACTCAAACCGCTACTTGTACTTTCGTACTGTTGTACTTTTATGACCAAACCGCTGCTATGAACAAACCATGAAAATAAGCTTCGAAAACAAGCTTTGAAGCACATAAAGTGGACACGAATAAGCCTTAACAAGGACGAAATAAGCTCAAACAAACCAACCCAATAAGCTTATGAAAAGCTCAAAAAATAAGCGATTATAAGTAAACACCAGATCTGCATATTTTGATAAGTTTCGGAAGATAAGGGACAAAAAAAACTTAACAAGAAGCTTGAATTAATCTGATATACAACAAATTTTGATAGCAACAAAAAAACAATTCATGGCTTTTTTCATCCAAACCAGCCCAAAATAAGCTTAAATAATCAGGAATAAGCTGTTAAACATGAACAATACAACACGCAATACAAATTGACAGATTTGAGACACGATCAAGACCAACCGGACCATAAAAGAAATAAGCCGACCCAATAATGAAACCTAGGCTCTGATACCAATTGACATAATTAAAGAATCATAGATTCGGTGGTCGGGGAGACTCAAACCACATGATAGTCGTTATTCTAGTGAGAGAGTAGAGAGAGAAAGTAAATGTGTGTAATATGAATATGGAAGTGAAATGTTTACAAGAGTCTCACCCCTCTATGGAAGCAATGAAGGGATATTTATACCACCATCTAATACATAAGTATGTTAAGTTGACTACTCTAGTCCCTACGTATGGTGGTATGGTAAACTTGGTAATATCCGTAATCGTCTTCACTTAAAACGAATCCATAACACAGTCACGAAAGGTTTTGGTAGCCTAGAAGAGCAGTATTGCAGGTCGATTAATCGGCGCTTGTTAAGCCTTTTTTTGGCACACTGTTCAAAATAAATAACTTTATATCCATGTGTTTTGCATCTTTAAAGTACTTATCATTCTTAGAGAAGAAAATTGGCGCAGTATTGTCATAGTAAATTTTCAACGGCTCGCTTATAGTTTCGACATCCACTAGCCCTGAAATAAAGTTCCACAACCATAATGCATGATTTTAGCCTCAAAGCTATAGATTATGCTTACATGATGTATGCAACAATGATAGATATTGTTTGGCACTTTTCCTCCTTCGACCAATTGAAACACATTGTCAAACGTTGACTTTCCACTATCCATGCACCCAATGTAATCAAAATCAACATATCCAACAACTTCCAAGTGATTAAACCTTTTATAAGTAAGCATGTTATTCTTTGTTACTTAAAGATATCTCAATACTTTCTTTGCAGCTTTCTAGTGATGAATACCATGATTACTTTGATATCAATTGAGCATCCCGATTGCATAACTGATGGGTCTAGTGTAAGTTTGTAGAGACATTAAACTACCCACAAATAAATCATATGGAATGGTTTCCATTTACTTTGGTTTCACATCAAATAAGACTGTGGAAACTAGAAGGGGGGCTTGAATAGTTTACTACTTTTTAAAGTTTGATTAAAGTTTGTTTCTAAAAGCGTAGATCCGAGTTTAAGTGATATCAAATGAACACAATATGAACAATTTGAATAAATACACAAACATTACTAACTACAAAATATTAAGTGCAAGGTGAAAGGATAAAGTTAGAAAGATCAAACCACAACACCAAGATTAATAGTGGTTCGGTAACGATGCTCTTTTTCGCTCTACTCCACTTCACGAGTATCCAACTCGAGAGTTCACCTTACACAATGTTCAACTAGCTCCCTTTAGCGAGACAATCGTACACACGTAGTCTTTATACAACCAATTTTTCGACACTAAGCCAAATGTCGAGTTCTAATCTTAGTTAGAACCGATCTACCACTTACACATGTATTTTAAGGCCTAAAATACTAACCGATCACTCACGTATTTTCTCACCTAAAATACTATCACGATCTACCCGATCTAACTACTACCTCCGTCCCATATTAAATGTCCATTTTTGACTTTTGCAGACTTTCTTTTTTAACTTTGACTTTAAATAATTTTTTTGTGTTATATAATACTTGAATGAATTAATACCCAATGAAAATAAATTTAAAACTTAATTCGTTTATATATTTTACATCAAGTATTATATAATACAAAGTCAAAATTAAAAAAAAGACTTAAAAAAGTCAAAGTGAACATTTAATATGGACGAAGGGAGTAATACACAAGAATATAAGAGATGTGATTGATGTACAATATACAACAAGATCGTAACAACATTACGTATGCACAAACTAGTCTGCAATACTTCGTATAATTCTTCTCTACACTTGTAGAGAAAGATTTGATCACAAGATTAAAACAAATGTTTAATAACAAGTTAAATCATCAAAGACAATAGAAATGGTGTTGGCTGATTAAACAAAAGGAATAAAGAGTGCAAAAGAGTGAAAAAATATAAAGGAACAAGTCCTACTATTTTTAGGCAAAGCCTGGGACAAAATAAGCCTGGCGGCCCCGAAGCTACCAAAGGCGAACCCCTTATCGATCTAGGGGCCGCCAGTGCCTATCAGGGGGCCGCCCCCTGTAGCACGCTCCTGTTTTTGTCCTGTAGTGAGGAAATGTTTTTAAGGCAGGTTTGTCTGATTTTGGGGAGAAAAATCTGATCTCGAATATTTATTTGAATAAACCATTTTTTTAATTACAAAAATATTTTGTGCAATTTATTTTTGTAAAAAAGTTTTGTTACATTTATAAAAATGTAAAGTTTAGGACAAAAAGATATAACTTTGATCGTTTAACAAATTAATCATTTGTTTGTACATACCTTAAGTGATTTACGTCGAAATAGAAATTTACAACTAATAACTTGTTTACGTTTAATTTTACATAGAATGTTTTTACATTTTTTGATTATCAAAACGTAGAGAAGTCGAAATATATAAATAACGTTCACATTTTGGGCTTGTTGACCCTAAAATTACCGAGTGTAAACGTGTAACTTGATATGAAATTTAAGAACACACAATAACCGACATGACAACGTGATGTAAATAATATTTTTAACACAATGTACTTGGGCAAGTAAAATACTTCCTTCAATCTTTTTTCTTAAGAGATAATTAAGAGCATCTGTAATGATAAAGATTTTACTTCTAACAATAACCAATCTCTTTATTAGTGAGCAAACTTGACAATTTGACATGGTTTGATTACAAAGAGAAACACCCAACTTACATACGTACAACGTTAAAGACAGAACAGAAAACTGACAATACGACTATAATCTGCCCTAATTTGTATTTGTCATCGTCCCAATGTTTTCAAGAAGTTGAACAAAACAACACAGTTAATAAAACAAAGTTTGTGATAGTCTATAAAGGAAAGTTTAACAAATGTTACTATCAAAGATATATGGAGTCAGTGGAAAAAGAAAATATAACAATGGCCGTCAGCGCCGTCCTTTATGCAACAAACACATAACGTCTCAAAGTCAAAATAAACCACATGGACTCTTTTGAACCATATATAGAAGCATAACAAAGTGGACCATTTCATAATTCATAGTCAAATACTATACCTTCAATTTTAAGCCACCCAAAATAAAACTGTCAACGACATTGTGTAAAAAACATATTTTGTACTTGGACTTTACTTCATGCGTCTAGAGTTAATGTTATCGTATTATAGTTGTTTAGCAACCACGTGATATCTTGATTGGAGCACGAGATCAGGGTTTGATCGTTGGTGATGTGTAACTCACATGATTGAACAAGCATCATTAGGATTTCGTCAACTGAACATGCATCCCGCGTATCTAGGCCAAACGTGATCATGCATGTACATAGGAGGAGGTGGAGGAGGTCCGTTAGAGTATTGCATCGCGTACCCATGATTGGCATAGCCCATGTTTTCATAACCATGATTAGAAGTCGATATCCCATAATCTTGGTTGTAATAACTTTGATTATACAATGGCATTGTGTATGCAAACGGGTTTTGTCCATAATATTCCAACTTGTTAACTACTTCGACGCTTTTGCTTGCATCCGCCTTCACTTCGTCTTTCTTCTTGTCTTTGTCACTGTCTTTCTTCTTCTCGCCGTCACCACCATTGTTTCCCTTCTCATCGGATTTCTTAGCACCTGCCTTCTTGTCATCAGACTTTTTCTCAGGTGACTTCTCATCGGATTTCTTATCGTCTTTTTTTACTTGAGTCCTTCTCCATTCAATTGGTGCACGTTATGGTCCATCCGCGATCTGTTTTATTGAAGAGTTCGTGGTAAATGCAAGACATGCTGTCAGGGGTTTTTTCCACAGTACTAATTTTGCTTGGACCCACAGTGATGAATTCTTCATAAGATCCTATCGAATACTGTACGACAGTGAATTCTTCAGTTTGGCATAGCTCGTCTGGGTTGCTGATGTCGTGATGAGTGGGAATCGGAGAATAATCTCTATCTATAATTTCGTAAATGTCTTTTCCATCTTGCGCATCTAAGTAAGGTTTGAAAAATAAATCTAAGCATGTCTTTTTGTTGTTTTCCTCGCATGGTTCTTTGTATTTGATGAGGTCGTCAATCGTTTCTTTAGTTCGTCAATTCACATAAAACTCCCATAGTCCGTTTTTGATGTTCTTGTCTAGTTCCCAGTAGTTGTCAAATTTTGATGCCAGCCAATATAGAAATTTAAAGTAATCCGTTCCGTGGTCCAAGTCATCTGGAATTTTACTTTTGTAGGTGTGGGACAATAGGTAGTATTTATGGATGAATTTATCGCCCAATTCCTTCCAAGTAGTAGCTGTTCCTTCACTATTCAACCATTCCTCAACATCTCCACTAAGTGATTTCGAGAACACATGTAATCGAAGTTCATCCCTATCCTCATTAGGAATCTTGACCCATTCGGTTATTTCGAGCACTTTTGCAATGTGGTTGGTAACGTCACTTTTGTCCACACCATTGAAGGAGTTATGCAATATTTTTAAGAATTCATCACCAATCTTTATCTCGGGTTTTGTGATCATAGATGACTTAGTATGATCTCTATCATCGTCGCTTGATACAAATTCATCCATTATACCTTCATTGTTTCCCACTTCTATCCAAGAATGTAATAATGCGCGTTTAGTCATTTCATCAACTTTTTTATGGTCTTTGAATTTTGAGTTCCTCCGGGTTATGAATTCGAGTGGATCACGACCTTCTTCATCATCGTCGCACATTTTATCATTATTGCTGGCACAGTATAGAGGATAGAATTTACTAAAAAAATTATTCGCCAATTCTTCTCAAGTGTTGATTTTTCCATCTCCCTCGTTCATCCACCATTTTCTTGCGTCCCTAGAAAGGGAGAGAGGGAAAGTCATCATGCGGAGTTGAAAAGGGTCCACACGACTATTTTGATCAGATCGAGCATTTCAAGAATTTTAGCGATGTGGCTGACCACATCTTCTTCAACCTTTCCACTGTAAGAGTTACTATGTAGCTCTTTTAATAATTCCTCACCGAGTTCAAATTTCACGTTGCTTTCGATACTTGGCTCAACAAGATTTTGTTCAGCTCGAGCTTCAATCAAAACAAGTTTTGCCATCGTCCGTCAAATGATTTCCTAAGAATAAGCATAAAATGATCAGTAGGATGTGCCCTCTCGGGTGAGAACACAATAAAACAGGAAATCAAATACGAAAAATAGCTACTGATATTGTATCAAATGATCAATATGTCGTATTCAAATAATTTAAATACGCCGTATGGTTTGCTTAAGGTCAGTACACCGTATTGATTATACAGAATATGTTGTATTGTTTGGAAGAACAGATATGTTGTTTAGACTACAAAGACCAATACGCTGTTCTGAGTGGAAAGGTTGATACGTCGTATCCAACTGGTGGATACGGCGTATCAGTTGATCTGTCAGAACATGATACCTAGAAGATAATTAAATAATGCGGGAATTTAAACACACAATTAAATTAAATACAAGTAGAATTAAATTACACTAATTAGATTATTTTAAAATATTGGTTAGAAATACTAATAAAATTAAAGGGTAAACTTTTTCACTCCCTAAAAGCGGTGCCAAAAACTTGATGTGCTGTCGTGTAGGGTCAATTTATTGATTACCATATTTTAAATTTATATTTAGCCTACTTATCCTAAAATAACACTTTAACAGGCAGTGTACCCGATCAGATGGAGTTTCGTGGTAAGTAGGATGTCGAACACTAAGAGCGAGGTCGTTAACCTTATATTCTATTAGTATTTTAATTACTCTAATTAAGTTAATTCTAAATACTTGTTAAACCTATGCTATATACGTTTCTAATGATGAAGGGAGCTTTTCAGTCTGAGAGACTGCCACAGGTTATATGGTGACAATAATCAATTCTAAACACAATAAACATGCAAGAAAACAATCAAAAGATAAAAGATCAGTACAAGCCAAATGATAGAAACCGTATTAGCCATATTAAATCCGATTAAACGCTGGTTTGTTTATTTAGTGCAATGATTTCTTATCTCGAAGCGGCATATCATTCTTAAGACTTAGGCGGGACATCATCCTAAGACCTAGACATGTTGAATCCTGTCATAATTAACGTATCCGCATAAAGCATCCTTTTAGTTTAATTATAATCTATCTAGGGATTAAAGCAATGGTGATCTTGATAAACCCTAGCCCATTGGGACTTTACCCACTTACTGTTTGACGGTATTTTATATACTACTAGTCCATTGTGCAAATCTTTATCAATTAATCAAGAACATACTTGTTGAAACATTACGGGTCACCTGCCGGTCCAACTAAGCTCTTAATTTAAAGACAAAGACAGAACGTTATTTGTGATCCTATTGGTCCAGTAATATAAAACACGATATGGAGAGCTATCCCAGTATCTAGCTCACTTGTTAGGCGTAACTAGACCCAGTTGAATGATAGGTCGCATATTCAAACACGTAGACAAGTATCATGTGATAAACATAATTAAACTTTCAACGATAAATTAAGAAATCAATTTTAAAACAAACCAAACATTAAATCTTCATTAAGATGGCTAATACCCAAGGGTATTAGCCCATAACCATTGTAATTATACAAGCGTGATCAAATAACCAAAGTAAACTAAACGTTTTACCGAATGATACCAAAAATTAAATGATTACAAGAGTATAGGAATTACACAATGTCTTCTATGGAATCGTGATCGATGCTTGACCTTTGGTTGCTCTTCTTTTCTTTAGAAAATTGTCTTTTATGTGTATGGTATAGAGAATATGATTTTGCACACAGAAAACTTGTTTTTGAGTCTTCTATTTAAAGTGTCTGAAAAAGACTAGATACACCGTATTGAGTGAGGTCAATACGGCGTATAGGGGTGTTTTCCTTGGAGTGTGCGCTAAGTTTATAATCAATAAGATATATCTTCCCAAATTATATTTATTCACCAAATCTCTAAATGTCTATCTAGCTGGATACAGCGTATGAAAGAACTTGGATACGCCGTATTGAGAAGTGAGAATACGCGTTTTCTTGTGAAGTCCAGGCGCCGATACACCATATCTTCTTTTGTGGATATGGCGTATTGAGTAGAAATAAGCAATCTTTAAATATCATCGTTTAAGTTCCAAAAAGTGCGCCTTTTAGCATGTCTTCACAAATCACTCTATAATTACTGCAATTTACAATTTTAAGCAATTAAGTAACGCTTCTTGCAATATTTATATAAAGGTGGATAACTTATTCGGGATAAATGATGATATAAATGTAACGTTATTTGATGTCATCAATGAGCTTTTATCGCCAAAGGCATTTCATGCTATGACACTTTTGGATCTTACTACGGGTAATTAGAATATGGATACAGGTTTGAGTTCTCACCTTAATGATTCAGTTACTAGTCTTAGTGATGTTTTAAATATGTGTATATATCCATCTGTCTCGGTTGGTGACGGTTATACTATACTTTTCACCAATTCTGGACATAGTATTTTGCCAACGCCTCATAGACCCCTTCACCTTAATAATGTTCTTATCACCCCTAACATAGTCAAAAAATTAATTTATGTTCGTCAGTTTGTTTGTGATATTAATTGTATCATTGGATTTGATGCTTTTGGTTTTTCTATAAAAGATTTCAGGACCTGTCAGGTGCTTCTCCGATGTGATAGCACGAGAGATCTTTAACCGCTCATGAAGCCCTCTCCCCTTCCTCATGCCTTTCTCACCAGTCAGCATACGTTGCACCAACGACTTGACATCCAGGGAATGAAGTGTTACGTCGTCTTATTTCTCGTAATTTCATTTTGTATAATAAAGAGAAACCTCCTGTTCTTTGTCATGCTTGTCAGATAGGCAAGCACGTGTGGCTTCTATTTGTTAGTTCTAATACTTTGGTTAAATCTTGTTTTGACATTGTTCACTCGGATTTGTAAACTTCACCAATTTTGAGTCTATCGGGTTTTTAAAACTATGTTTTATTCCTGGATCATTATTCACAATTTGTTTGGGCTTATCCATTGATTAATAAATTGGATGTCTTGTCTAAATTTGTTTTGTTTCGTAAATTTGTTCATACTTAATGTAAGTGTGAAATTAAGTCATTTTAGTGTGATCATGGTGGTGAATTTGACAACCACGCCTTACATAAATTGTTTGCCTCTTACGGTATTCAGTTTAGGCTCTCTTGTCCAAAAACCTCTTAACAAAATGGTAAGTCCGAACGAATGATACATACTATCAACAATCTTATTCGGACCTTACTTTTTCAGGCTCACATTCCCCCTACTTTTTGGGCCGAAGCACTCAATATGGCCCTCTACTTATTAAACATTTTACTCTCAAGTGCCATTGACAATGAAATACCTTATACTCGTCTCTTTGGAACCACACCCGACTATAACCTTTTACGTACCTTTGGGTGTCTTTGTTACCCTCACCTTGATACCACTCAGTAACTTGAACTACATGCCACACCATCCATATTTTTGAGGCACACCTCCAATCACCGTAGATACTGTTGTCTTGACTTAACCATAAATACAATTATTATTTCACGCCATGTTACATTTGATGAGACGGTATTTCTATTTGGTTCTATGACACCCACCTCGCCTCCCTCATATACCTTTTTAGATGAGCTAACTAACATCATTTCTCAATTTATTCGCTCATCACCCACTACAACTGCTACTTACCACCTCGCCTGTTTCTTCAAGTTCAGCCCAACAAGAATTACCACCAAATGCCACCCCACAAACCCATACTCCTTAGCTCAACAATAATGACACACCACCAAGCCAACCCGATATAGCACCAATGCAACCCACTATAAATACAAACCAACAACCGTAGCCCACTCCTATAGTTAATCCAAACCCGGTTTCTCTTCATCCTATGATCACACGCTTTCATGTCACAATAAATCGTCCTCCTGAGCATCTTAATCTTCATGTGTCTTCCATTTAACCTTTACCAAAATCGTGTACTGATGCATTTTGTTAACTATAAAGATTCATCCGTATAACAACGATCCGGAGGTCAGGGAGGATTAAATAGAAAGAAAGCCATATTATTAGAGAGAGAAAGGGAAGAGTGTGTGTTTCTAGAGAGAGAAACAGAAAGACATACTATGAGATGGTTACATTGTGAATCCTCACCCATTCATGGAAGTATGGAGGGGGTATATATAGTACTATGTGTCGTCTAACTAAGCTAACATAACGTTTCTACTTCTTATTTGATACGACTATATTAAACTAATGTAATTCCGTATAAGTCGACATATTTTAAGGCTAACAATCACCAAAACCTCACTATCATATGCACCATCAGCAAAAACATCACCTTCAAACAAATCTCATGCAAATACCAGACATAAAGGCAAAGAGATAACCAAACCAATCACACCTTTATCTGAGTCAGCTTCTGAAGAAGACTGTGATCCAGAACAAGCTCAGAGAGATAAGGACATGCAGTAAAACTTGGCACTCATTGCAAAATACTTCAAAAAGATCTACAAACATACAACAACAACCTCAGAAATTCTTCAAACTCCAGAAACAAGAATGTGGATACTACTCCAAGATAGGTGAATAAAAATCAGACTGGGTAGTTTGGGAATCAGAGGACAGTGACTGTTGCTGAGGGTAGGGAGACTATAGTCAGTCAGGTAGTGCAACAGACTAGGATATAGTGTTTCAATTGCAAGGAATTTGGGCATTTTGCTAAGGAGTGTCAGAAACCAAAAGGGTAAAAGATTACACTTATCACAAGGAAAAGATGTTGCTATGCAAACAAGCTAAGAAAGGTGTTCCATTACAAGCAGAGCAAGCAGATTGGCTAGACGACACGGATGAAGAAATTGATGAACAAGAACTGGAAGCACATTATAGTTTCATGGCAAAGATTCAAGTGGTCTTACCTGTAGAATCAGGATCTGATGCTGAGCCAATGGAAAAGGTACAATACGATGCTGAATATAATGTGTTTGACAATGAGAGACATCCTTTTGAGCAACCTGAATCCATTAATGACATGCATGTAATTGGAAAAGGATATTAGAACTCATTCTGATTCATAAATAGTGTGAATAATGATGAATCCAGCGCGACCAAATGCAAAGACTGTGATGATGGCTGTTGTTGCTAATTTAATTGCAATTTTAAAACTTGATACTGATTAAAACAAAAAGATTCAAAAGCAATTAATGAAAGCAAACACATCACTCTCTCATGAACTACAAGAGTGCAAGTCTGCATTTGAAGAGTGCAAATCTAGTCTTGAGAAGTCTAATAGAATTCGAGATATATATTTAGGTGCACTTCATGATAAAGAGGTTGAGCTTGAGAAGTACAAAATTTTCAAAGATCGCACAATTGAAAAAGACACACTTGAACGTAAATTAAATGAAACTCTAGGACTATTAGCTCAAAAGGAACATGACATAAATGAAAGTTTAATAATAAAAGCATATGAAGTTTCTGTTGTCAAAGAGAAATATGATGAGTTAGTCAAACAGATTCTTTTAACAAAATCAAGTTATGAAGGTCTTGTCAAAGAGAAAAATAAGGTTATAAAGGATTTGAAACTTAAGGAAGAAAAAGATCTTGACAAATTAATTGCGGTGGAAAAACAACTAAATTTTTTGAATGGAATTGTTTATAAATGAAATCAGTCAATTCAAACCATTCATATGTTAGCCCCCAAAGGTTCAACATATAATGGAAGACTAAGTTTTGCGAATCATATGTACCTCAATAAAGCTCAATCTGAAAAACCATGTTTGTATGAGATTCTATATGAAAAATGTGATCTTGCAAACTTATTTGCCCCTGATAGGGAAGAGACATTGACTCTTGAACAAGAGAGTAGATCAAAATTGAATAAAGACTTAATGAAACCATACGACTACACAAAGCAAAAAAATCTTTATGAAAATTTTAAACCACCATCACGGTAATATCTTGATCAGTTGGCACATGCAAATGAAATTCGAAAGTAAATGTGGTGAAAATCTTTTGTTAAATCTAAGCCACACATTGTCAAAAACATAGGTTTTCTACCTACTGAAAAATCAATAAGCAAGAGTAGACAAGCTTATAATGTAATGACTAATAACATAAATCATTTCAAAGAAATTGTTGATTTGGCTTGGGAAAAACATACATACGATAAATTTCGTGCACCAACTATTGAAGACATGACCATGCTTTTGAAAACTTGTTTGATGCCTCTTGCACTAAAGACACAAAATGATAGTTTCATCTTTGTAAATGAACTTAAACAAGAGATGTTTGCAGATTTACAGTACGTTAAATCTCTTGAAAAAAAGATTGACGAACTTGAATCTGACAAAGCTGATTTTTCAAATATATACGATCTACTTCTCCAAGAGTGTGTTTCAAAGGATGTTATGTGTTCTTATTTGCATTCTTTATCTGAATTAGATGCTCATACTAAATTGTAATGTCTGTATCTTCATAAAGTCCAAGAATGTGAATGTCTTGCAGAAAAGCTTTCTAAACAAACTAAAACTGTTAGTAAAGAAGTTTATAATGAGCTTTTAAGGAGTTTTGCTAAACTTGAACAACATTCGATTTCTCTTGAAATTGCTTTACAACAATGTCAAGATGAAATGAAAAATGACACAGTTTGCAAAAAAAAACAGATCAACTGCATTTCTAAAAGAACGTGAACAATATTTTAAAATACAAGATTTGAAAGCTTAGTTAAAAGACAAGAACATTGCTATAAGTCAGTTAAAGAAACTCATCAAGAAAATGAAAGAAAAAACTATGGATACTAAGTTTGATAAACCATCTATTGTTAGACAACCAAATGCTCTCCGGATTCCAGAACCATCAGTTTTAGGAAAATGACTACGTTTTTAGACTCTCTTGAGAGGAAAAGTTTTTCAAAGACAAAGTCGGTTACCAAAACTAACGTGTCAGAGGGTTTATCAAAACCAATCACTACACAGATTTTACCTTAAACAGCAAGTCAAGCTGTAAGAAACACAAATGTGATTAAACCAGGAATGTATCGAATTGACACTAGGACATCACAAACTAGAACACCACAATTGTCTCAGACTTCTAGGAACACTAATCCTCGCGTATCTACCTCTACAGGAGTAATTCACAACACTAGTGTTAGTAGACCACAGCTTAGGAGCACTCAGATGAAAGAAAAGGTCGTGCACAACAATTGTCAAGTGAAGTTTAAGAAGACAGAGGTAGAAGAACACCATAGGATTTCTAGTATTTCCAATAAAACAAAGTCTATAACTACGTGTAATGACAGTTTAAAAGTCAGAACTTCAAATGTTAATGCTGTATGCGCTACTTGTGGAAAATGTATGTTTAATTTGAATCATGATGCTTGTGTTTCTAAATTTTTGAATGTCGTGAATGCTAGATCTAAGAAGCCTCAAGCGATGCCCATTAGACCTAGAAAACTCATATGAAAAGTGAACCAATCTATTGCAACACCCCCTAATAAAATAGTTGCATCAGACTCCACTATCTAAAAATCCAAGAGTTACTATAGGATGCTTTATGTGAAAACTAGTAAGGCATGGAAATGGTGAATAGAAAAACAATGCCCATCAGGATATAAATGGGTTCCTAAGAAAAAAATGAAATGGGTGCCTAAATTTATGAAAGAAGATGTGAACACAAGTATTAGTACAACCATAGATAATGCATCTAGGATAACTAATGTCTTGAAACTCACAAATACTTTAGGATCCAATTTGTCAAATGTTCCATCGTCCTCTAATTCTCTTGTAGATTGTGCAACTCATCCTATTCATTGTTGACTCTAGATGCACCAAGCATATGACGGGAAACCTCAAGCTGCTGTGTAATTTCGTCGAGAAATATCTGGGTACCGTTCGTTTTGAAAATGATCAATTTGCTCCAATTCTTGGATACGGGGATTTGGTTCAAGGAAATATCATGATCAAGAGGGTTTATTACGTCGAAGGCCTTAATCACAATCTCTTTTTGGTTGGTCAATTTTGTGATGCGGATTTGGAGGTTGCATTCCGGAAATCGACTTGTTTTGTTAGATATCTTCAGGGAAACGATTTACTCATCGGTAATTGTGGATCTGATCTCTACACAATATCTCTTCCAGAGACATCTTCACCAACTCCAATCTATTTTCTTTCAAAAGCTTCACCAACTCAAGCATGGTTATTGCATTGAAGACTTTCTCATCTTAATTTTGACACCATCAACTTGCTTTCTAAGAAGGATATTGTGAACGGTTTACCAAAGTTGAAATATGTAAAGGATCAACTGTGTTCATCTTGTGAACTGAGTAAAGCAAAGCGAAGCACATTCAAGACAAAGACTGTTCCAAGTTCAAAAGGATGGCTAAATTTGCTTCATATAGACTTATGTAGTCCAATGCGGATTAAAAGCATCAATGAGAAGAAATACATTCTGGTAATTATAGATGACTACCCCCGATACACTTGGACTCACTTTCTAAGAACCAAGGATGAGTCACCAGAAGTAATTAAAGATTTTCTCAAGATGATTCAACGCAATCTTCATGCTCAAGTAATTACTGTTCGTACAGACAAAGGCAAAAAGTTCTTAAACAAGACACTCCATGCTTATTTTAAAGAAGAAGGCATTGAACATCAAACTTCCACTCCTCGTACACCTGAACAAAATGGCGTTGTCGAAAGACGGACCCGTACTCTCGTTGAGGCTGCTCGAACAATGCTTTCAGCTTCTAAACTTCCTTTATTCTTTTAGGCTGAAGCTATAGCAACTGCATGTTACACTCAGAATAGATCTCTCATCATCCCCATACATGAAAAGACACCATATCACATCATCAATGGCAGTAAACCTTCTCTTAAACACCTTCACATCTTTGGTTTCATTTGTTACATAACCAGAGATGGTGAAAACAACGACAAGATGAAAAAAGGGGATTCATGCATTTTAGTAGGATATTCTACCCAGTCAAAGGGATATAGAGTCTACAACACGATAACCAGATTGATAGTTAAATCCATTCATATCAACTTTAATGAAATTAAGGAATTGTCAAAGGCATCAGATTATGACAACTTTGGCCCCACGCCCCAACTACAAAAGACTTCTAATCATAACAATTTAGAACTCGGAATTCATGACCATAGCAATGAACCTTCAAGTTCAACGCTGGTCCTAAATGTTTCTCCTTCAGCAAATACAACAGCTCCGTCACTACAAGAGTTGGATCTTTATCCAGTTCATTGTATGATGAATTCTTCACTACAGGAAATTCAAGTGTCCTAAAGTCTTCTTCTCCCTCTGATAATTCTTAACAACAAGACACACATCCTACAACGAATACTCAATCCACAACAGCACCAATAACTCCAACAAA
The DNA here is from genome assembly GCA_026074375.1 of Tanacetum coccineum. NCBI lineage: Eukaryota > Viridiplantae > Streptophyta > Magnoliopsida > Asterales > Asteraceae > Tanacetum > Tanacetum coccineum. The sequence goes on from BQNB010001177.1 coordinate 109,645, forward strand.
CACTGTAACTGCTAAGCAAAACAACACCAATATTCAAGTAGAAATTCAAGCAGAAGATCCACAACTTGACGAAAATTAATTTTACAACATCTTCAGTACACCGGTATGTGAAGAAGCAGAGTCATCTACTCGCTTTGTTGATAATTCAAACATGCATACATTCTACCAATGTCATCAATCTGAACACCAATGGACCAAAGATCACCCGTTAGAACAAGTTTGTGGAAATCCATCCAAGCTAGTGCAAACAAGACTACAACTTGCCACAGATCCTGAAATATGTATGTTTGTGCTCACTGTGAGTACTGCTGAACTGAAACATCAAGGAGGCAATGGCTGATTCCACATAGATCGAGGCAATGCAGGATGAGCTTCATCAGTTCGACAGACTACAAGTCTGGGAACTAGTTGACAAACCATTTGGCAAGACAGTCATCAAGCTAAAGTGGTTATGGAAGAACAAAAAGAATGAATATCAAACTGTAATTCGCAACAAGGCTCGACTTGTAGCTAAGAGATATGCTTAGGAAGATGGTATTGATTTTGAGGAATCGTTTGCTCCAGTCACTCGCATGGAAGCTGTTCGAATCATTATTGCCTACGCTGCACACAAATCTTTTCCAATCTATCAAATCGATGTTAAAATGGCTTTTCTTAATGGTCCAATAAAGGAAGAGGTTTATGTTGCTCAACCAGATGGGTTAGTTGATCCTGATCATCCTGAAAAAATCTACCATCTAAGGAAAGCTCTATATGGATTGAAGCAAGCTCCAAGAGCCTGTTATGATAAACTCTCAAATTTCCTAATGTCCAAAGGTTTTACTAAAGGTACTATTGACCTACTTTATTTATGATAAGATATGGGGAGGACATTCTACTTTTGTAAATTTACATAGATGACATAATTTTTGGGTCTATAAACCTTAAGTATTCTAAAAAGTTTGAAAAACTAATGCACACTAGATTTGAGATGTCCTTAATAGGGGAAATGAAATTCTTTTTAGGACTTCAAATCCACTAATACCCAAGAGGTATCTTTATCATCCAGGGCAATTACGCTTTATAGATACTTAAAACACATGGTATGGATAAATGTGACACCATTGGTACACCATTGGCTATTAAACCTAAACTGGATGCAGACTTGAGTGGATTACCCATTAATCAGACACGATATCATAGTATGATCGGGGCACTCATGTATCTGACTTCTAGTAGACCAGACATAGTGCAAGCAGTATGCTACTATGCACGTTATCAAGCAAGACCAATGGAAAAGCACCTCAAAAAGGTTAAAAGGATCTTCCGATACCTAAAGCGAACCATCAACATGGGACTCTGGTATTCAAAGGATTCTGGTTTCGAACTAACAGCTTTTTTAGATGCTGATCATGCCAGATGTCTTGATACACGCAAAAGCACTTCTGGAGGAATACAGTTCCTAGGTGATAAGCTAGTCAGCTGGATGTCAAAGAAGCAAGACTGCACTGCAATGTCATCAGCAGAAGCGGAGTATGTGGCGTTATCTGTAAGTTATGCTCAAGTAATGTGGATGAGGACACAGCTTAAAGATTATGGCTTTGATTACAACAAAATATCGTTGTACTGCGACTCTCAATCAGCCATAGCAATCTCATGCAACCCCGTGCAACACTCCCGTACCAAGCACATCAATGTCCGCTACCAATTTATCAACGAACAGGTTAAACGTGGTATAATTGAATTGTACTTTGTCAAAACTGTATACCAATTAGTTGACATATTTACAAAAGCCCTTCTCGAAGATAGGTTTCAGTATCTTATTAGACGAATTGGTATGAGATGTTTGACTCTAGCAGAACTGGAGGTTCTGGCAAATGAGACTGCTTGATATTTCATCAGACATCGAATTGTAAACATTAAAAAAAAAAGAATACAAAAATATAAAACCTATAAAACCAAATAAAAAAATATAAAATTTTAAAAAGAAAATACAAAATCAGAAAATCAAAAATTCTAAAAACAATCTTCTCGACATGTCTCTTGGAATCGATAAAATTTACGTATCTAGAAATGTCGATTAATATTGACACAGGTATGTAAATGAAGTTCAAGCATGAGTTCAAAGTGTAGAATATATGTGTTATCTAATCTCACAATGAAATGACAAAGAACTAAAGAGAGAAAGTGGAAGGGATGAACACCTTTAGAGAGAGAAAGGAAGAGAGAATATTAGATTGATATAAAATGTAAAAGTGAACAACCAACCCTCTCCAAGGTGTGGAGAAGGGTATTTATCCTAGCCTATGGCCGGCCACTATGAGGCCTTGTGGGCTTTTCATGGGCTTTGGCCCGTTTACCTTATCAAGGTTACAAAGACTATACTACGAGCCTATCTTACAATATTATGGAAGTGACCGATACTTTTCGTATTCCTAACATTCTCCCCCTAAGAGAGGTCACTCTATTTTACAAAACGGTTAATCCTAGCATACTATGCTTTTCTTCAGTCTTGAGCTCGTAGTCTTTAAACTTCAATCATTAACTTGTGATATGTTGTAGTGATCTTTGACTTTAAGCTTGAGCTTGTTCCTTTAAGGTTGACTTGTAAATGAACTTGAACTTCTTTGAGATCATCAACCAAACATAATCTCTTATCATTATCTTGAGATATTTTTGCCATCTTGTGTACTAGTGACTTTCGGACCAACATGCTCATACTTTTCTTGAGATTGAAAGCTTGAATAAAACATATTTCTTGAAGTTCTTTAACTTTAACACTTCGTCGCTTCAAGAAGGACGTGTGGTATTAGAGTAGCGGAAGTCTTGAAGCATGTACTTGAGCTATCATAATGTCTTTACATATGTTGATCGAGTATGAGCATGTGGCTATGAATCTTGACTTGTCTTAATCTAACTGCTGCTACCATCAGGATTACCTGCGTGAAAGGGTTAGTGATAATCAACATGTATGGACGAAAGTGTCTTTGCAATAACCATGGTTCCCCGTTGATCAATATAAATACTGCCTATGATCAGGTAGAATTCTGAAGAATCTCCTTGATAGGGTTTCGCAACTGCACTATCCGTTCTCATTACCAGAGCGTCTCAAAGCAGACAACACGGTATGAGTGAACCAGTAAGACAAAGTCCTACCGATTGAAGTAAAATTGATTTGAAAATCAATCGATGTGTAACTTGCTAAAGTGGTTTTGCGACACATCAAGAGTTTTAGCATTTCAAAATTTATCAATCGTCAATTCATAGTCTAGACCGAATCAATATCCAGTGTCACAAGTTTGATTCATATAGGATCTCACAAGTCACCTACCGCAAAGCTTGTTTGATGTTGGATCTAGAAGGATTTCCATCGTCATTGTGAATACTTTAGTATCACTCTGATGTTATAGCAATATCACAAGGATAATACGTAGGACTCTTAAGTTATTACTTGTTTTCACAGTGTGTGAGCAACAAATATATTTGAATAGTGTCCTAGTGAGATTTATGGATGATCTCATTTTGGCTCTAGACTCAATAGTGTACATTTGGTTTTAGTAATCGGAGGCTGGAGCAGACTGCCACCTTTTCAATACCAACTAACTCAGAGTGAGAAAGCCGATAGAAATGCGTGTAATCTCTGTGAGAAATGAAACAAGAGTCTTTTGAGAGACCTTGAGTGCCTAGGGAGGGTTGTGCATTGAATCACTAGGTCCATGATGACTATCTTCAATACAACAACTTAGTGTTTCTGATCACATATGTATTGACCTGGTTTCTGCCTAAGTGTAAGGAGGGCTTCTTTCTTTTCACCCTTTATCTTAACTTTTCTTTTTCATTCTTCAACCCCTTTAATGCTTACCGAGAATTCATAACTAACACCTTGTTGGGTTTGTTCTAGTGTTAGCTCTGTCTTAGTCCGTAATTTTTCCCTTTTCTCACTTTTTCTCTTTTTTATCACACCTATGGACTTCTATTCTAACTAATGGCCTGTCCCTGGGTAGATCCCTTTGGTTCTGGTTGGATTGTAGGAACGAACACCTATTCCTAACCACCTTATAACTCTAAGTAATTAAATACATGGTCGGTCTTTTGGTATTGTTCACAGCCTTAAAACCATTTGAAAACATCGATAAAGGGACTTTGATATAAATCAAAACATTTAGAACCTCGATGGTTTTACTTTTTAGAAACGCTCCCCCTGTATATGTGCATCGATAACTGAAAATGTTTAGCACATATGAGGATAGGAGTTCCCACATGAGTCTTTAAGATCACATTATACAAGTTACATATATTTTAATCACATTTTCTCCCCTTATTAAAAATGTTAAATCTCTTGATATTTTGGATATCAATTGATTCAAACATGTATGAAAATTATTTGGGGAGAAAAATGTTCTAATTATATATCAAGCCTATTATTTGGAACATTTTGATGCTCCCCCTCAAATTATGAGGGAATTATATGGTGTTTGAGTACGTTAATTTGAAATTTTTTGAATTTACTAAGAAATTCTTAAAAATTCGTACTCAAACACTATATATGCCTATTTCTTGTCTAACACTACTTATTTACATATTCACAAGATTTGTAATTATGAGAGAATGACCTAAAATGTAGTAGGACAAAATATGACACAGTTATATTGTCCGTTCAAGCAACCTAAAGTCTTCCCCGTAATCTCTCCTACTAACGAACTTCTCCAAGTTCCTCATCAACCTTCTCTCTAGCTGCAGCTTATCGATGGCCTTGATCATGAAGAACAAATCAAACAGATGTAAGCTTCCCATCACTAAACTTATAGAGTTCATCCGAGCGCATTAGCCTGTTTCTTTTGTACTTGTCTACATAGATAATTCCTTGAGGATTGTTGTATGAAGTGTATGGAGTTCTTTTGGAGATGTCAGACCTGAATGTCTCTGGCTTAGTGATATTGAGCTTATTCTGGTAGCTTTCGACTCCCAATTATGGTCTTCCACCCGCTTAAGAATGACAACTAGTCTGGTAAACATCCGCAATGCCACATTTAAGTCGAAAATGACATCTCTCTCTAGATTGGCAATTTTATTTTGAACCAAGAGAATCAGCATGTCTTCAATATTACGCATATTAAGTCTTGGGAAGTCACCTTCCTTGAACTTGTAGAGCTTCTGATCTTCTCTTCGAACTTTAATATCCTCTAGATAGCCGTAATCATACCACTTCATAACTTTAACATGGGTTACTACAATGATTCTTTTTGAGGAGTACACATCATGCTTGGATACCCTGTAACTTATGAATCCATAGAATCGTTGTCGTTTAGGACCCCAATGTTTGATTCCCAAACAACATATCTATCATAAGCTACCTTTACTGGACTTCATATCGATGGAACCATGTCTTCAATGCCTTGAATATCATCATACTTAGCAGCCTTGGTTTTTGTTGTAGAAGTCGTATATTTCTAGCTTGAGCTTCCACCTTTCAAATACTCGAAGTCGTTGTTGATGAAGTAGTTAACATGAACTACTTGACGATCTCGATCTTCAATCAACGATAGAGGCTTGCTAAGTTCAAATGGATATTCCTGTCCTTTAGGGTTATTCAAGTCAAGTCGATTAGTGATAGCTTTATAACATTCTTCGAAATGATATTCGAGTTCTACTCGACTTCTGCATGTCCCTTTGAGAAGATTAAAAGCTGGTCCAACAGGGTGCTCTTGTGTCAGATTATCAATCTTAAGATTGTTCATGACATATGCTGAGAAGTCGATAGGCGTGCTCATCAGCTCGTCGAAAGTGAGATGAGGCTTTTCTGTTTGAGCAATTCTACTGATCCATGTTTGAGGTGGTCTAAAGTCAATAGATTTTCTAGCATTCCAATTAGAATCAGGAGTCGAAGGTCTTTCAGGTTTCTTGAACCAGTCACGCTCTAAAGTAGCCTCGACATTGGGTTGATCATCAGTGTTACCTAAATCACTTCCTTGATTCTATGGCATCTCGGTGTCTGCAGTCTCAAACACTGATTTCTCTGCTTGTGCAGACTTACCAAATTATTTTGGCTAAGACTTGGTGCCTTTGGATGAGATTGACTTTGATTGTTTTGATTTAGAGCCTTTTGATGGTTCAGCATCCTTGCTTGTCTTCCTTCTTTTCAACCCTTGGTCTGATCCAGCAAGAGGGTCTTCATCTTTGTCAAGCTTGTAAGATTTGATCAGTCATCGTAGAGTTCTTTGTGTTCTTGAGCTCCTCGATACGATTTACTTTTCTACATCTTGTCTAAAAGGATATTCTTCAATTCAAACTCTATGAGTGACGCTGCTGCCTCGTATGTAGATTTGGGTTGAGAAGAATATTTAGTCAAGACGACATTCTCAAGTGATTCGGTAATGGTGCTTTGGATCACCAGAGTGGCGCAGTCAGATACTTCCTTTGGTAGAATCTGTGAAAGTTGACTCTTGACTTCATCTTTGATAATATCTTTCACTGATTTCTCAATGAGATCTATGTATCTCTTCTTCTCACCTTGAGCTTTCTTCTCAAATTCTGTTGTGTATGACCGAAAAGCCTTCTAAATAGAATCTTCAAGTCTTGTGCTAAGTTGAGCATCTACCATTGCAGGAATTTGTGACTTTATAGTTTCGAGGAGTTGAGCAGAATAATTCACTTGTTTGAGTTGTAAGAGCTCCTTTTCCAAGACAGAAACTCTTTGGTCGAATCCGAATAGGTGATGTGTCGTTGTGAGTAGGTATTTTAGTTACCAAGTTTTACTATCTGTTTTATGCTGACTATACCTAAAAACAACACTCTAACGGGCAACATATCCGATCAAGATGTAGCTTCGTTGGTAAGTAGGGTGTCGATCACTAAGAGCGAGAGCGTTAATATCTAATTTATCAGTATTTTAGTTATCTATGTTAAATTAATCTAATTTATGCAAAACCTAAGTTAAACCTAAACTAATGATAAGGGAGGTTTTTAGCCCGAGAGACTGGCACGATTTTGGTGTCTAATCTAAGGTTTTGATGACAATTAACACACACACAAGTTGATAGACAAAAGATAAAGAAGCGATCAAGCCTTATGTAAGGTAAACAATATTAGCCATGTTTAATCAAATAGAACGTTGCTTTGTTTAATTAGTGCAATGAATGACTTATCTTGAGGGTTATATCATTCTTAAGACTTAGGCGGTACTTCTTCCTAAGACCTAGACACGTTAAATCCCGTCACAATTAACATATCCGCATAAAGTATTTTATTTGTTGATTATAATCTATTTTAGGAGATTAATAAAGATCTTATTAAACCCAAGCCCATCGGGACTTTACTAACTTACTTGCAGATATGGAGAGCTATTCCGGACTCTTAGCCTACGCCCACACAACACCGAAGTTGCAGCGTATTAAATATGTAGGACTAGACTCAGTTGAACGATAGGTCGCATAAATAAGCACGTAAACAAACCAAACATAATTAACAAGCAACGATAAATTAAGCATTCGATATAAACAAACCAAACATTATATTATCATAAACATGGCTAATACCTAAAGGTATTAGCCGATAGTCATAGTAATAATACACAAAATCATAGATGAACGATTAAATATAGTGCTAACCAAATGCGTATAGTGGAGTGTAGAGATTAAAAGAGTTTTCCCATGGATTGGAATACTTTGCAGGACCTTCTTGGCTTCTTGGATCTTCTGACTTGGTGGTTAAAAGCATACTAAAACTTGTATTGGGATTTGGTATTTATAGACTCTGAAAAAGGGGTCGATACGTCGTATTGAATGAGGTCAATATGGCGTATTAACTGCAGGATCTTTTACTTGTTGACCACGTTCATTAAATACATTAATTGCAAAAATATTGACTGTTGACTGCATTAAATGCAAGATCTTTGACTGTTGACCGTGGTTATCCGTGAAGTGTAGGCACGGATACGCCGTATCTTCATGATGGATACGACGTATTGAGGTAAAAATAATTGGTTCTTCTTCGTTGACCAAAATATTATATACGTCATATCGTTGATGCGGATACGGCGTATTCTTCAGAGTCAGGCAATGGTCTTTAGTTCGTCAAGTCTTGGATGCCGCGTATGCATCTAGAATGATACGTCGTATAGGATGTCAAAATCAGTAGACTTTCTTAAACTCTTTGTTTATGCTCCAAAATACGTGCCTTTTATATAAACTTCACTAACTGCTCCATAATTACTACAAATAACAAATATAAGCAATTAAGTATCAATTCTTGCAATAATTATATAAAATGGGTAATTTACATAGGATAAATGATGCTATAAAAGTGACATTATTTGATGTCATCAAATATCCCCCCACTTGAATCCTACTTGTCCTCAAGTAGACTTTAAAAATTTATTGAAAATGTATCCTAACCGGAGTTAAGGATTTTTCCGTTAAGCATTTCTTTCATTCTAATCACCTGTACAAGACCAAGCTCCTCACGAAATATGGGAAATGAAAACACTCAGATCACTCAACTAATCTAGGGTGTAACATTTAATTGGTACGCTCATTTGCTCGGTTGTGATTAGTTTTCTATCATATGCTTGGCAAGGATACACATCTCTACCACTAGAGCTAAGGAGAAACAAGTTAAAAGGTAAATTGGGTAATTAGGCTTAAGGTTGATCATTCTAACAATCTTTCACCGAAAGTACCACACCAACAAGGCAACTGAATCATACATACATGACCGTAACGACGGAATAGACATGTATAATTCGATCACATCCTTATTCGAGTTTAACCAAGGGTTAGGATGAAGAACGATATGGGGTAGGGATGTTCTAACTTTCACCAAAAGTAATAAACCAATAAGGTGGTTGAATCACGCATACATGGCCGTAACGACGGAATAGACATGCATGACTCGATCTCAACCTTGTTCAAGTAAAACCTAAGGTTAGTTGCTAGGAAAGGGAAGTAAATTGTTGTTAAATAAAATTCACAAAATAAATAGATTAAGCCTGAGCAAATAAGGTATATAGTTGCTAGTAACTTTTCTCCACCGTTCCATGATAAAGACTAAGAAATATAAACAACGTCTCGATCATAGAAATGACAAAGACAACCTAAGTTGGCATTCCCATAACGGTCAACTTCCCAATCATCCCAAACTTATACATACTTTTACCAAAGTGGTGATATCGGCCACTTTCAAAACTATACATTGTTGATTTTTATCCACATATCAACAAATAATTGATCATTCCAAGTATTTCATCGGTTTAAGTTCAACGAACTGACCATCAATCTTTCCTCCTCTTTTTTTTTGCTGCAATATTCTATTTTTCCATTTTTAAAAATAAATAAATAAATCTCGATGTGATTTCACTGTCTTCACCATCATAATTTATCTGGATAATTTTTCTTTCAACACTTTATCTTCGGACATAATACATAATCGCGAAAGTAGCAAAATACACAAACTACATATTTTCCCATTGCATTGTGCAATTTCTCGACCTAACTGAAGATAGAAAATTTCACTTTGACACGGGAAATACAAAACTTTAAACAAAAGCAACTAGAAACTTTGATTAAATAGGCTTAATCTACAAGGTAGGCTAAGGTATAAAGGTGTAACGAAATAGACATTTGGTGTGAAAAAGACAGGAATGGCTTAGCAGGTTTTTCTAGGGGATCTTACTCTTATTAGTGAGAGTAAGCAAAGGGTTACACGGGGTTTAACTAACCAGTGTAGTTAATTAATTTTACAACATGTAGGCTTTTTGGTGTATTCTTAGAAATTTACCAGTTAAACATGTTACTATTACACACCATCTAAGTCCGATAGTACTACATCATTGTGGTCTCGAGAATATTACCAAGTAAAGTTCTAAATCTACTTACTACGTCACCAGCACACTCTAAAATTAGTGGAATATTAGTAAAACTTTTGGAAACGGCATAGCCTTAATTCCACCTAATGTATAAAGGGTTATAGTGTCGTGGTAGGTCATGAACTAGTAATTTTTTTACAAAAGTAGGCTAAATTTTTTTTAAAATTTTTTATAATTTTAAGCATATAAAGATATTAATTTGTAAAATTAAAGGACAAGTATGCGGTCTAAATTCTCCAATCCCCCCCCGCCCCCACTTAAATTTATACAACTTCCAACGTTGTAAAGATAAAAAAATTAAGAGAAAATGGAAATAGAAGTTAGAGACGAGGAACCTCTGACTCCCCCCTCCCGCCCCAGATATGTAACTCGGGAAATTCTCCAATTTGAGTTCTTGAGTCAAAAAGAGTGTTGACGAAGCGTCAAAATAGCCCGAATGAGTATAAACACATGTATTATTCAGAGAATAACCATATTGTCGATTTCTTTACAGCATGGAAGGACCTGCATAAAAGTTAGAAAACAAAACCTGCCATCTATCTCTCGGGTTTAACAATGTTAAATATATAAGGAAAACAAATAAAAATACTGTAACAAGAGTCAATACGTCGTATCCATACCCCAGGATTCCTCCGTATTGAAACCTGTATTTATTTTAAAAATCCTAAGTACGTTTTCAGTCGACTAATACCAATATTCTCTTATTCGAATAACGATGTCGTATAACTGAAATGACAATAAAGTTACAAAGTGCAAAAATCAAAAACTGGAAAATTCAAGATAGTAAACCGCCGTATCCAAGGGCGTTTGGATAACATCGTATCGGTATCGGCCTATCCTAAGGGAAGAGACACCTATAATCTCGATAAAACAGAAAGATAATTATTTAAATATAATAAAAATTTATAATTGGTTGTCTTGTCCTTCCTCCCTGTTGGGTCTCTCCCGGAAGCAAGCAACCTATGTTTTATGTGAGCTAGTGTCCCTTATAAGGTTAGACGCCACCGTGCTAGACCTTCCCTTAAGGTAAAAGCCGACATTAACACCAACGGAAGACAGACTCGATAACAGAAAGATAATTTATGGGTTGTCTCCCGGCAAGCACTTTTGTTTTTGTGAGAGTCTTTAAGTTAGACTCCCTTCAGCCTCACGTTATACCATTCTCGAACTTTATAACTTCATGATCTTCTTTGTTAATGTTGCCTTCGTAATATTTCTTCAATCGTTGTCTATTGACTTTGAATCTAAACCCGTTCCTATCAATGATTTCTACAGCCCCATATGGATATACCGTTTTAACAATGTTCGGACCTCTCCATTTTGACTTAAGTTTTCCAAGGTACATCTTCAGAAGCGAAATATAAAGTAGCACTTTGTCGCCTACCTTAAAATCTTTATCACCACGAAGTCTAAAATCATGCCATTTCTTGGTCGGTTCTTTGTACATTCTAGTATTCTCATAAGCGCCATCTCTCAATTCGGCTAACTCATTAAGCTGCATAAGACGACTCTTGCTACCAAGCGTTAAATTCATATTACAATGTTTCAATGCCCAATGTGCCTTATGCTCGATCTCTATGGGTAAATGGCATGCTTTCCCATAAACTAGTCTGAAAGGTGTACACCCTATTAGTGTTTTGTAGGCCGTCCTAAATACCCATAATGCATCATTGAGTTTTTTTGACCAATCTTTAGGATTGTACCCCACTGATCTCTCTAGAATATGCTTAATAACCCTATTAGTAACTTCAGTTTGTCCATTAGTTTGAGGGTGATATGCCGTGGATAATTTGTGAGTCACACCATATTTTTGTTAAGCTTTTTCAAGCTGGGAATTACAAAAATGTGTCACTCTATCACTAATCATGGCTTTAGGAACTCCAAACCTAGCAAATAAAGTTCTTAAGCAAATAAACTTCTTAAAAATTTAACCACTACACGTGCATCATTTGTAGGTAATGCTTGAGCTTCACCCATTTGGACACATAATCGACAACTACTAATATGTATTTATTACCTCTAGAGTTGGGAAATGGTCCCATAAAATCTAATCCCAAACATCAAAGACTTTACATACCTGAATGTTATTTTGAGGCATTTCGTCCCTTGAAGATATGTTTCCTGATCTTTGACATACATCACATCGTCTTACGTACTCGTTAGCATCTTTAAAGACACTAGGCCAATAAAATCCTCATTGTTAAACCTTCCTTGCCGTAACTTTAGCACCATGATGTCCACCAGTAGGTCCCGAATGACAAAGTCCTAGAATTCCGAGGATTTCACTTCCAGCCACACATCTTCTTATTATATTATCCGCGCACATTTTAAATGCATAAGGTTCTTCCCAGAAGTAAGTCTTGACTTGCAAGAAAAACCTCTTTCTTTTTTCAAAGGTCCAATTTGGGGGAACAACCTTTCCGACAATATAATTAATGAAATCCGCATACCATAGCTCATCGTCATTAAACTTGGATTTTAGCAATGGTTGAGTAATTCTTTCAGGAATATTAAGATTTATTTTTCACACCAATATCATGCGGCTTTTCTTGCACATCCTGTTCAAATTTAGGAGGTCCGTTCTTGTTGATTCCAATTTCATTAATTTCTTTACTAGGGGTGGCTTCAGACGTCATCTTTCCTCTCCTAGTTGTTACTCCTTTGAATTCATTTTCTGGAATCAAAACTTTACCCATAATCTTTGACAATTCGTTTACCTCGATTTTCAGCTCACTCAATAAGTTGCTTCGTTCTTTTAACAAAAGCTCGTTGGTGGTTCTAAATTCTTTAATGAATATTTCAATCTATTCATGTTCACGTTTACCTTCATCAATAAATTTAGCTAACATTTCTTCCATAGTTAATCTCCTTGTAGGGTAATTGAATGGGTAAGGTGGCAACCTAAAAACGATGCCTGAAAAAAAGACATAATTCGAAGTAAAACTATTCCAGAAAACTAAATCAGGAAACTAACTAAAACTACTGTTGTATCAGGTCACCGATACGCCGTATTCAATAAAGACGGATACGCCGTATCAATATGTTAAAAGCAATACGTTGTATCTGTTTAGAAGGTCAGATACGTCGTATCTAACTGGTGGATACGTCATATCTGGTTTTCGACCAGAAGAGTGTTCAGAAAACTATTAAATAAGCAAAAATTAATTAAACACGCAATAACAAACACACAAATATTCAAATTAATCTACACTAAATCTAAACTAAAATATTAACAAACAAGAATTAAACAACTTCACTCCCCGGCAACGGCGCCAAAAACTTAATGTGTCGTTGTGAGTAGGTATTTTAGTTATCAAGTTTTAATATTTATTTTATGCCGACTATACCTAAAAAACACTCTAACGGGCAGTATACCCGGTCAAGATGTAGCTTCGTTGGTAAGTAGGGTGTCGATCACTAAGAGCGAGAGCGTTAATATCTAATTTATCAGTATTTTAGTTATCTAATTTATGCAAAACCTAAGCTAATGATAAGGAAATGGATACGCCGTATTCAATAAATAACAGCAAATAGTAGAAAAACAAAACTAAATTTATACTAAAAATACCAATAAAAATAAGAAATTAAACAATCACACTCCCCGGCAACGGTGCCAAAAACTTGATGTGTTGTTGTGTGGTTGTAATTTATGATTCAAGTTTTAAATTTATATTTTGCCGACTTAACCAAAAACAACACTTTAACGGGCAGTGTACCCGGTCAAGATCGAGTTTCGTGGTAAGTAGGGTGTCGATTACTAAGAGTGGAAGTTAACTCTTAATTATACTGGTATTTTATTTATCTAGGTTTAGTACTAATCTAACCTAATTATTCTAATTAAAACTAAACTAACGCAAAAAGGGGGTTTTCAGCCTGAGAGACTGGGACGAGTTTAGTTCTAATTATCCTAAGGTGATGACAAATAACACACACAAGTGATTAACAAAAGATTGAGAAGTGGTCAAATGTGAGGAAAACGTATTACCTAGTTTAATATAATAATATGCCTTGATTGTCTAATTTAAGCATTGATTGTATTAATTCATTGGTGGTATATCATTCCAAATTTAGGTGGATCTTTTCCCTATACTCGAGGTTTGTCGCTAGTTAATCCTGTCACAATTAACCTAAACCCGCATAAAGCTCACATCGTTGATTATAATTTATCTAGGAAACTATATAGGTGGTTTATATTATTTAGTGCAATGAATGACTTATCTCGAGGGATATATCATTCTTAAGACTTAGGAGGTACTTCTTCCTAAGACCTAGACATGTTGAATCCTGTCACAATTAACGCATCGGCATAAAATATTTTATTTGCTAATTATAATCTATCCTAGGAGATTAATAATGATCTTATTAAACCCTAGCCCATCAGGACTTTACTAACTTACTTGCAGATATAGAGAGCTATCCCTGACTCTTAGCCTATGCCCACACAACACCGAAGTTGCAGCGCATTAAATATGTAGGACTAGACCCAGTTGAATGATAGGTCGCATAAATAAGCACGTAAACGAGTATAAATTGATAAACATAATCAACAAGCAATGATAAATTAAGCATTCGATATAAACAAACCAAACATTATATTATCATAAACATGGCTAATACCTAAAGGTATTAGCCGATAGTCATTGTAACAATACACAAAATCAAAGATGAACGATTAAACATAATGCTAACCGAACGCGTATAGTTGAGTGTAAAGATTACATGAGTTTTCCCATGGATTGGAATACTTTGCAGGACCTTCTTAGCTTCTTGGATCTTCTGAAAATCAGACTTGGTGGTTAAAAGCATACTAAAACTCGTATTGGGATTTGGTATTTATAGACTCTAAAAAAGGGGTCGATACGCCGTATTGAATGAGGTCAAAACGACGTATTAACAACATGATCTTTTACTTGTTGACCACGTTCATTAAATACATTAATTGTAGGATTATTGACTGTTGACTGCATTAAATGTAGGATCTTTGACTGTTGACCGTGGGTATCCGTGAAGTGTAGGCACGGATACGCCATATCTTCATGATGGATACAACGTATTGAGGTAAAACCAGTTGGTTCTTCTTTGTTGACCAAAGTATTATATACGTCGTATCGTTGATGCAGATACGACATATTCTTCAGAGTCAGGCAATGGTCTTTAGTTCGTCAAGTCTTGGATACCGCATATGCTTCTAGAATGATATGCCGTATAGGATGTCAAAATCAGTAGACTTTCTTGAATTCTTTGTTTATGCTCCAAAATACGTGCCTTTTACATAAACTTCACATACTGCTCCATAATTACTGCAAATAACAAATATAAGCAATTAAGTATCAATTCCTGCAATATTTATATTAAATAGGTGATTTACATGGGATAAATGATGCTATAAAAGTGACGTTATTTGATGTCATCAATAGGGATGAAAAATCTAGAAGTACAGGAATTGAGGTTGTAGTTGTTTCATTTGTTGGTGCAGTTGTTGGTGTTGGTGTTGAATGTTGTAGAAGAGGAGTGATTGGTGGAATTGTCAGAGGAATGGTTGGTGCAGCTGCAGTTAAAGTTTTCGGGATTACCGTTACAGGTATTTTCAGAAAAGACGTAGTCTGAGTACTTGGTTCTTCATGACTAACCTTGACATTCATCATGGAAACGACTTCCTTGTTAACTGGTGGAACGTTATCCAAGTTAAGAAATTGACTGGCACAGTCGGATGAAACAGAAGAGCTTTACATTGGACCTTCAGTCTTCTGTTTGACATGAGCATTAGTGAGTGTCACATGTGCCTCATCTTTAACTTGCTCATATGACTTTTCTTGAGAACCATCACCATGACCAGCATCAGTCATCTTTGCATTTCCTTTCCCTTCTTCTTCATGCTCTACATCTTTCAACCTCATGTTTACAACCTTATATAATTCCTCATACTTTTCATCATCATCAATGAATTCATAGTTATGAGGAGTACGTACATACTCTTCTTCATGTTCTTCTTCTTCATCATCGTTCTGATTAAGATTAGGATTCTCATCTTCATCAGAATCAGTCCTTTCACTGTCACTTGCTTCATTGTCACCATCAGCATCACTGTCATCATCATCATCATCATCATCATCATCATCATTGTCACTGTCATCTCTGCTTTCTCCACAAGACTCATCTTTACTTTCAGAAGAATCTTTGGGTACATCGGGAACCCTGGTATAGTACCAGTTCCTTTATCTGTACCAATTGTCTTGTCTTGAAGCTCATCAGGATCCTTTGGTTAAGAACCAACTCCATCATCTGAGCCATTTGCATGAAGCATGTGAGTATCCAACTTGCTTTTCTTGAGGACTTTCTTTAGCTGAGCAGCTTCAAGTAATGTTACATCAGAAAGTAAATCCATGCCATTGCCTCTATCAACCTTAGCTGGTGCTTTCTTCTTTGACACAGACACACCAGGAGTGTCTCTGATGACAACACCTTCTGTTGGCATAGTAGTAAACTTCTTGGCAGGTTTCTAAGCTCGCTTAGGCTTCTTTGCAGGTTCTTATTCTAAGACAGTAGACAATTTCTTTGAGGGTGAAGCAATTTTCTTAAACTTTCTTGCTTTCTTGGGAGTAGCTTGTCCAGTAGCAAAGGCAAGATAAATCTTGTAGGCTTTAGAATCTTGAATGTCTTGATTGATCATCTCTTCAGGAATCAGAGTAGCATACATCTGATTATTTTTTGTTTTGGAGACGAATTTCAATGTGCCCAACAAGGTATCATCACGAATTGTATGAAGATTTATTCGGTTCCTCATAGAGATGGTTTTGTCTTTGGAGATGAAATGATTGATGATAACTTTAGTGAATCTTTGGTAGGGCACGTTCTCTTTACGTACGGAATGTAATACCCCCAAATAGGGTCACAGCGGAATAAATGTCTGAGAGTGTTACATCATAGATCAATAGCACAAGATATGAGAACGACCTCTATATGTGTCCTTTGAAAATGATACATTGGATTTAATAAACTTGTTTGTTACATAAGCCCAAAGCTTAACTTGTTCATCCTTGTAATTGTAAAAGAATTTAATACATAACAAATACTTCAAAATGTAATGCACTTAAATCTTCATGTAATATGACTCTCAAAATGATGACCACCAATGTATCCTTGTTCTTGTACCTTATTGACCTGAGAAAAACATGCTTTAAAATGTCAACATAAAGTTGGTGAATTCACAGGTTTAAGTAATGTATAAAGTAGGACCGCAAGATTTCCAAGTGTAAGACATGTAACACATACAATATCTCAAAATTAATTACGCCTGCGCTAAGCTTATGACACTAAAGCTACAACATGTATGTATGCAAATTAATGCCAATAATGTGCCCGTGTAGATGTTCAACCCGCAACATCCAAAGTTCGACATGGTATACGTTCATTGTTTCGGTACCATCAAAACTAGTGAGCGCTACTCACCTGAACGGGGATGTCAATCCCAAATAGATCTATTCATAACATTCGCGCTTACAATCCAGTAATTAACAGTTCATGATTCATGGGCATAGTGGGTTATAGCTGCTTAGACAAACTCGTAATTTGTTAAAGTGTACTTGCATCCAAATGTTAAACAATGCATGTTTCTCACCCCAATGTTGTAAATCATTGTAATTGTATAAAAACGAGGCCATGAACTCACCTCAAGTGAATGATTTGATTATATAAATCAAATAAGTGAAATGTCTCGCAAAATCCGAATGCAACATAATTAATTATAGGTCGTATGAGTATAATGTATTTAATATAAATACAACATCACAAGTTATATCGTTACATCACCACCTAATAGCTTTTGTTTAATTTTAAAAGTCAAAACAATATTTAAATCGTATTTGATAAATAAATGTCTACGTATATGTATCCGTAAAATAAAATGTTATCTTTGTCCAACAATTGATTATTTGTTAATAATACATGATTTAATATTTTTATTGATTATATAATGATATTATATAATTAGTTTAATTGTTTTATAAAATAATATTTATAAAGTTAAAAACGTATATAAATATTATATAAATGATACGACAATATTTCTTAAGGTTTTTATAGCCCAAACGGACTCGAAAACACTCGTAAACCATAATTTAAGTTTCTAACAGATTGTATATTTTTATAAAAATTACAGAAAATTATTTATAAAAATTAATTAGTTTTTATAGTTTCTATTTACCCGAAATCTTTAAAAACTCGTAACTTATTCATTTTAACTCCGTTTCGCTTGTTCTTTATATGTATGGAATCGTGACGAGATAAATTATTCAATAAAAACACTCATTGCTTTTACAAAAATATGTGTCGAACACAGTAACCCAAATCAGTTTATAAAAATAGTTTTATACAAACTCCTTCGTAAGCTCACTGTTTTGAGATATTCAATCAAATACAAACTCCTTCGTTTTAACTCCGTTTTTAGTGTTTTTTATATCCACGAAATCGTATTGAGATATTCTATTATGATAAAATATTTATATATTTTTCTCAGATCTGGAACTGTAACCATTTTTATAAAAACACTTTTATATATTTAATTATCGTAATCTTGTAAATGTCATAACTTCTTTGTTATAGCTCGGTTTTTCGAGTTCTTTATATGATTACAATCCTTATAATATGCACTATTTTAATGAATTGCTTCCTGAATTTATAAAATTTTGAATCCAAACAGTAAGCTCAAAACAGTTTGTATTTATATATATAATTTATAACTAGTTTTATATATTATAACTTGATTAATTTGTACAAGTCCTCTACATTAATTTATACCACAAGTCTTACATATTTTGGGTTCTCATATTCATGTCCATCATGCTTGTTCAAGTAACTTGTCCTCACAATAATTTACATATAAACTATATTATAAACTAATTAACAATTTAATTTATAAACTAAATTTATAAATTAACCAATACTTATATAAAGTATTTTCCTTGTGTTCTGGTATACTTTTAACATCATTTCATTACAAGAATAAATAAGTTCAAATCCTATACATGCTTGTTTTAATTCTAAACCATACAAACAAACCCTAGGTGGCGATTAACATAATAACAGGTATATAAAATATGTAAATGAATAATTAGAAAGATTAGGGTTATGTTTAGACCTTAATGAAGATGTATGAAGATGCAACACAAATCGAACCCAAGTATTTAGCCTTAAATACTTCCAAGAAAACCCTTGTTTGATTAAGAAAACCCTAATTTCCTCTTGATAGAAACCCTTGCAAAATCATTACCCAAGCTACCAAACCACCTTGATATACCTTAGATATTATACCTAAGAACACTAGTATGCTTGTATCTTTGTAAAATTAAAAGCTATGAACACCCTAAAATGATAAATTAAGCCATGGGTTGTAGGAAAAAGAAGAGAGAAATATGTGTTTTGTTTACTTGCAAATGAAAGAGTGTATAAGAGTTTACTAGGACTTTCCTTATATAGTTAGAAGTATTATGGAAACAACTAACTAAAACCATGGATCAAGAGTGGTATGAGGTACATGGTGTAAGGTGCTCTCCTCCTCCCTAGGAGGATGAGAAGTGACCTTAGTGGGGTGTTTTAAACATGTGCATTATTAGAAGTAATATTTGAAATGGGTTTAGTGTTTTATCCTTTGTATATCCGGCTTAATGGGTGTATAAGGTAGGGAATGATTTAATTTTTGAGTATTAGGTATAAAAGTAGGTATTTGTTTGAGTATAGATGGGTATTGGTGCTTCCGTGTATGCCTAAATGTATTTTATTGCGAAACGTAAACGTTTTACGTAACCAATAAAAATAAAATATGAAAAGTTATAAATTATCCTCGTAATAATTATATAACACTTGCTTGATGTAAACTTTTACTTTTTTCATGTCCATTTACGTTAAATGTTGATTTTTAGTTTACGCGATTTAACTAAATGATAGAATTTAAAAGTAAATGCGTAAAACCCTAAAAATAAAAAATGGAGTGTATTGAGACGTAAAATGACCTAAAATAACGGATTGTTACAGTCTTCCCCCCGTTAAAGGAGCCTTGTCCTCAAGGCTCAAGACGCGGCACTTGTCAAGGGTGCGGTTCTTGTGAAGAGATGCGAATACTTCTTCCGGAATTGATCTTCACGTTCCCATGTGAACTCAGAACCTCTCCTAGATTTCCATCAAAATTTGATATTGGGAATACCGCTTTGTTTTAACCGCTCGACTTCACGATCCATAATCTCCACTGGTTCTTCAACGAAGTAAAGCTTATCATCAATGTGTATTTCATCCAACGAAATTGCCAACGGCTCGTCGGATAAGCATTTCTTCAAATTGAATACATGAAACGTGCTATGAACCCTGCTTAATTGTTGAGGAAGTTCGAGTCTATAAGCAATGGTTCCCACTTTTGCCAACACCTTAAAAGGGCCAATATACCTTGGGTTTAACTTCCCCCGTTTGCCAAAACAGATAACCCTTCATGGCAATGCAAAAAATTTTAACTAACTTGTCTACAACTTGAAATTCAAAGGTTACGCTCACATCAGCGTTATCTTTTGTCAATCACGAGCGGTTGAATTCTTTGTTTGATTTGAGTGATTTTCTCGGTTGTTCATATGAATGATTTCTTGGTCGGAGAGCTGAGTATATCTGACCTTGGCTCTGAAACTGTGTGAACGACACTTTAGACTATAAAGCGCTTCAAATGGTGCTGGCCTTAATGCTCGTATGATAAACGATTGATGGATGAGAACTTAATTACGGTAAGTATCTATCTCCATTCCTTTCCATGTCTATCACGCAAGCGCGTACATTTTTTTTTAGTGTCTGAATGGTTCTTGTACTTTGTCAATCGGTTGGGGATTAGGTAAGAATACTCATCTCATAACGAGTAATAAAGGCCGCTAAAAAGACTTTAGAATTTTGAAGTAAAATTATACCGTCATTGTCACAATGATTAAGGATGGTTATTCCATGTCTTGTGACTACTTCTTTCATGTATAGTCCTGTTAATTTCTCCATTGGGTCATTTTCCCTCATCAGTAAAAAGTGTGCAGACTTAGTAAGACGGTCTACAATCACCCAAATGGTATCATAACCACTTGACGTCCTTGGGAGTTTGGTGATAAAATCCATGGTGATATTATCCCACTTCCACTGTGGAATCTTAGGTTGCACCAACAAACTAGATGGTTTTTGGTGTTCAGCTTTGACCTTTAGGCATGTCAAACACTTGCTAACATAGGTGGCAATGTCGGCTTTTATGTTGGGCCACCAGTATAATTTCTTCATGTCTTAACACATCTTGTAGGAACCAGGATGGATAGAATATTTTGACTTGTGGGACTTATGCATAATCAAAGTCCTTAGATCACCAAAGCATGGCAACCAACTTCTGTTATTCAAACATAGTGTTCCGTTAGCACGCGGTTCCAACTTTTCTTTCCTAGGGTTTTCTGATTCTCTTGAAGTTTCAATCAGCATACCTCCCACATCTTTAGCCTTGAGGTTTTCTAGTTTTCTTGCCTCAGTCTGAGCTTCTAAAATTTGCTTGGGAAGATCCAAACCAATAGTCATAACTAAGGCTCGAACACGTAATGGCTTAATTCGTTCTTTTCTACTTAAAGCGTCAGCCACTACATTTGCTTTTCCCGGGTTATAACGAATTTCACAATCGTAATCATTGAGTAACTCTAACTAATGACATTGTCTCATGTTCAACTCATTCTGATCAAGGATGAGCTGTAAACTTTTATGATTAGTGAACACAGTACACTTTGTTCCATATAGATAGTGCCTCCAAATCTTTAGAGCGAACACTACTGCTCCTAACTCCAAGTCATGAGTCGTGTAATTCTTCTCATGAATTTTCAGTTGTCGTGATGCATAAGCAATCACCTTCTCATTTTGCATTAACACATCACCTAATCCTTTATGCGAAGCTTTGCAATAAACAATAAAGTTCTCAGCTCCTTTCGGTAAAGCCAAGAAAGGTGCAGTGCACAACTTCTCTTTCAATAGTTGGAAAGCTGCTTCTTGTTTGTCACCCCAATTAAACTTGACCTTCTTCTGGGTTAGCTTGGTCATTGATTTGGCGATCTTTGTGAATCCTTCAATGAATCTTCGATAATAACCGACGAGACCTAAAAATTAACGAATCTTCGTTGCAGTCTTAGGAGATGCCCAATCTTTAATAGACTTGATCTTGGCGGGATCCACGTGAATGCCCTTACTGTCAATCACGTGACCGAGAAACTGTACTTTAGGGAATCCAAAATTCACACTTAGAAAATTTTGCATACAACTCCTCCTTCTTAAACAATTCCAAGATTAACTTGAGATGCTCTTCATGCTCTTGGTTGCTTTTTGAATGGATCATAATGTCGTCAATAAAGACAATCACGAACTTGTCCAGATATGGGTTGCACACCCGATTCATGAGATCCATAAATACAGTCGGTGCATTATTCAAACCAAATGGCATAAAAATTCATAATGTCCATATTAAGTTCTGAATGCTGTCTTCGGATGTCTTCCTCACGAACCCTTAGTTGATGATAACTCGACCCCAGGTCGATCTTCGAGTAGACACTCGACCCTTGAAGTTTATCGAACAAATCATCAATCCTTGGTAGCGGATAACGGTTCTTCACCGTTAGCTTATTTAATTCTCGATAATCAATGCACATCCGAAATGATCCATCATTCTTCTTGAAAAACAAGACCGAAGCTCCCCAAGGTGAGGAATTGGGTCTTATAAAGCCTTTGTCAGAAAGTTCCTGCAGTTGATCCGACAATTATTTCATCTCAGACGGAGCCAATCGATAAGGCGCCCGTGCTACAGGTGCAACACCAGGTATTAAATTGATTTGAAATTCCACTTGTCGGGTTGGTGGAATACCCGACAAGTCCTCGAGAAATACCTTGGGAAAGTCTCGAACAAATGGTATGTCTTCAAGTCGCTTTTCCTCCGACTTGTCTTCAGCCTTCTTTGTGGTAATATGTGCCAAAAAGACTTGAAATCCTTTTAGCAAGTACTTCTGAGTTTTGGTGCACGTGATGATGTTTAATCAAGACTCGTGTCCGTTGTTGCTTTCGTCACCATGAACAATTAAGATTTCATTTCCAAAGGGGATACGAACGATCTTCTGGTCACAGACGATTACAGCATGATATTTTGATAACCAGTCCATACTAATTATGACGTCAAAACTACCAATCTCTATGGGCATTAAATCGATGTTGAGTGGATGATTTAGAAAATTCAAAGTGCAACCTCGTATAAGTGTATTAACCAAATTATTTTACCGTCAGCTAACTCGACGTCATAACCATGGTCTAGTGTAGTTGGGATGATATCAATCAAAGAACTAAATGAAGTAGACACAAAACTCCTATCGGCACCAGTATCAAATAAAATCAAAGCATAACGGTTGTTTAGGAGGAACGTACCCGTAACGACATTAGAGTTTGGGTTTGTCCCTGTAGTGCCCACAGCATAAGCCCTTACCACAGCATTACCATTCCCAGCTTGATTTCCCTAATTCTTGTTCTTTAACTTTGGGCAATCCCTCTTGTAATGGCCCTGAGCTCCACACTCAAAGCAAGTGAGAACCCTTTGATTTGCCTCTAGGGCTCTCTGGTTATTGGCAGCATCAGGTTGGCTTTTACTGTCCCGGGCCAGATGGCCAGTCCTCTTACAGTTGGTGCATATGGGAGCACACTGCCCATCGTGATGGTAGTTGCATTTAGGGCATAAAGGTTTAGATCCCCAGTATACTTTCTTTTCTCCAGGCCCAGCAGTATAGGCCCTTGCCACATTATGCCTTTTAAAAGGCTATTGTTGGTTATTGTTGTTCCTTGAAGTGTCATCAAGTTTTCTCTTGTTTTTAGCTTGACGGTCAGCTAAGGTACGGATCTTCTGATCCATCAGTTCAGTGGCAAACTCAATTGCATCCTGCATTGTCTTTGGCTTAGAAGTCATCACACTTCCCTAAATCATGTCAGGAAGCCCACCGATATACTTCTCAACCTCATCCGATTCTTCGAGAAACATTCCCAAACACATTAGTTCCAACTCTTGGAAATGTTGGTTATAGCTCAACACATCAGTACCTTTGACTTTTAGATTCCAGAGTTCAATCTCTAGCTTCTTGATCTCGCCTCTTGGGCAATATTTGACTGTCATCATATTTTCTAATGGTTTCCATGGCATTCCGTATGCATCATCATGACCAACAGTCTTGACATAGGAATTCCACCATGTCAGAGCACTGCCAAGAAGAGTGCAAGTAGCTAACTTGATCTGGCACACGATGGTGCAATTGTTAATATAGAACACAGACTTCATCTTCTCAAACCATTGAGTTAAACTAACAACTCCTTTAGTACCCTTGAAATTTAGGGGTTGGCATTTAAAGAAGTCACTGTAAGTGCACTCACGAGCAGCTCGCTCTGTCCTCTTGCTACTAGTTCCCAAATCATGGCTGTCATCACCATTTCTACTAGTTCTGTTTGCTTCAATTTATGTCAATGCATCAGTACCTCCTTGAGCAATTAGTGCCTTAATTTGAGCATCAGTTATAGGTTCGAGTGTGGTTGTTACGGCAGTTCTCTTTGGTGGCATTTTCTTCAAATCACAAGAAAATATAATACATGTTAGATTTCATACCATCATAAATGTGACATGACATATGCACAATAAATAAAATAAGATCACATCATACAGTGAAATATACAACCGAAGTGAAATCAACAATGATATAAATAAATCAACATTCATACATAACAACGTCGATAATCATACATGATAGTTTTGATTACAACATGATCAGTACAGATGAGATACAAAATGAAAATACGATCCTAAGGCAATGCTAGTTGGGAGTTACCCATAATACTTAACATGCCATACAAGATAGCTAAATGATGAAACAAGATCCCTGCAGCCTACTAGCTGGGAGTTACCCATAAAACTTAGCAGGCTATACAAGATAGATAATAAATGATACAATACTAACAACTACTACCAACATTAGTTGGTCCATCCTGAGGCTCTGGATCTCTAGTGGGCTCTGGATATCTAGTGGTGCGTACTAGCTCTATGAACCTGTCATGATCATGCTGGATGTGTCTCGTCAATCTGTCCTCATCGCTAATCCTCTGCCTCTGTAGTAAATTGACATGCTCACGCAATGCCCTGGCTCGACATGCTAGGAGCTCAGCATGTATCGCCCTATTACAATCCATGGACTGTGACCATACCTGTCGGGCGTGTCTAGCCTCGCTCTCTACAAGTATAGCTATGTGGAGATGATATCGCCTATCTCTGATCAATGTGTTGACTCGGCTCTCTGAAGAGCTCGGTCATCCTAGGCGTCCTCTAATCGAACATATATCTCATGTGTATCCCGAGCAAGAGTAGTGGAAAGATCAGTAACTCTCTGGCTCAAGCCCTCAACAGTGGTCGATGCTCACTCCTCCATATCCCCAACCATGTCATCCCAAACATCCTCAATCCCATAGCCAACTTCTATAGACATAGGGCATCTAGGGATGGCATCCATAGTAGCAACATCCAATCCAGGCTGTCTAGCAGCAGCAGCTATTGAACTCTCCCTGACCTCAAATCCAGAAGCAGGAGTAGTGAAGCGAGCTCTCTTCTAAAGCGGCATGTCCGCCTCGGGAATGTCATCTCTATGAGTAGTAGATGGTACCAACAGGGTCTCAACCGAATCCCGGCTGCTTTATAGCCTAGTGGTGCCTCAACATAGGTAGGGCTAGTATGGGTGGGTGGTGATGGTAGTGGTAATAGTGGTGAGGGAATCTAGGAGAGTAGAGATGATAGTGGAGTAAGTGGAGATGGTGGTGGTAATGGTGGTGTAGGTGCAACATAATACTCATCAATGCGTGCCTCTATGGATGCTGCCATAGGTGGCTCAAGTCTAACAGATATCCTAGCCTTACGAGGTCTAGGTGATGGTGGTGTAGGTGCAGACTCATCGGTCTTGAATGCCTCTGTATCCTCAGCTAAGGGAACAGGGTCAACAACAGGTACAACAAAAGAGTTGGCCAAAGCTAGATGTTCCTCCTCCTCCTTGTCATTATCCTCAGAGGCCTTCTCCTCATCCTCATCATCAGAATCATCCCTAGAGGACTCCTCCTACTCCTCATCTCCCCCATCGGCAGGATAGTCAGCAAGATCATCCTCGGGATGCTCCTCCAGATCAGAGTCAGCAACATAGCCCGATGATAGGGCTGTAGGTGAAGCATCAGCCGGTAGAGGCTGATCCTCAATAGGTGCCTCATCGTCAGCTGACACTAAGTACTCGGGGTACTTTGGTCCAGGTACATAATCCGGTAAAGGTGGGTAATCAGGACCACGCACGTAGTCAGGAGATGGCGGGTGTTCAGGTCCAAGCACATAGTCTAGAGATGGTGGTGCCTTCGCAGGTACCTCTGGCTCCTCATCAGAAACCTAGTGGAATCTCCATGGCTCAGAATCAGTGTAAACATATGTATAGGTAACTGTCGATGATGAAGACATGATTGCTGTAATAATAAGATAAACTTATATAATATAAGTATATTATATAAGACCAGTATAGTAATATACGTAATATAATATAAGTACGTATATAGATCATGAAAGCATCTAGTATAACCAACTAATGCAACTTAATAGTGTATGTATGTCCCGTGAAAACATTTGTATGATGCAATGTTTGAAAACGGTTATAGTCCAAGTAAAAATATTTGACCTGGTTCTCTATAACTTTGGCTCTAGATACCAATCTGTAACACCCCCAAATAGGGTCGCAGCGGAATAAGGGTCTAAGAGTGTTACATCAAAGATCAATAGCACAAGATATGAGAACGACCTCTATATGTGTTGTTTGAAAATGATACATTAGATTTAATAAGATTGTTTGTTACATAAGCCCATAGCTTAACTTGTTCAGCCTTGTAAATGTAAAAGATTTTAATACATAACAAATACTCTAAAATGTAATACACATAAATCTTTATAGTAATGTGACTCTCAAAATGATGACCACCAATGTATCCTTGTTCTTGTACCTTATTGACCTGAGAAAAACATGCTTTAAAACGTCAACATAAAGTTGGTGAATTCACATGTTTAAGTAATGTATAAAGTGGGACCGCAAGATTTCCAAGTGCAAGACATGTAACACATACAATATCTTAAAAGTAATTACGTCTGCGCTAAGCTCATGACACTGAAGCTACAACATGTATGCGTGCAATTTAATGCCAATAATGTGCCCGTGTAGATGTTCAACCCGCAACATCCAAAGTCCGACATGGTATACGTTCGTCGTTTTTGTACCGCCAAAACTAGTGAGTGCTACTCACCCGAACAGGGATGTCAATCTTAAATAGATCTATTCATAACATTCGTGCTTACTACCAGTAATTAACAATTCATGATTCATGGGCATAGTGGGTTTATAGCTACTTTGCAAAACTCGTAATTTGTTAAAGTGTACTTGCGTCCATATGTAAAACAATGCATGTTTCTCACCTCAATGTTGTAAATCATTGTAATTGTATAAAATCGGAGCTATGAACTCACCTCAAGTGAATGTGTTGATTATATAAATCAAGTAAGTGAAATGTCTCGCGAAATCCGAATGCAACCTAATTAATTATAGGCCGTATGAGTATAATGTATTTAATATAAATACAACATCATAAGTTTATAAGTTACACCACCACCTAATAGTTTTTGTTTAATTTAAAAGTCGAAACAATATTTAAATCGTATTTGTTAAATAAATGTCTACGTATATGTATCCGTAAAATAAAATATTATTGTTGTCCGATAATTGATTATTTGTTAATAATACTTGATTTAATATTTTTATTGATTATATAATGATATTATAAAAGTAGTTTAATTGTTTTATAAAATAATATTTATAAAGTTAAAAACGTATATAAATATTATATAAATGACACGACAATATTCCTTAAGGTTTTTATAGCACAAACGGACCCGGAAACACTCGTAAACCACATTTTATATTTTTATCAGATTGTTATATTTTTATAAAAATCACAAAAAAACATTTATAAAAATTAATTAGTTTTATAATTTCTATTTATCTGAAAACTTTAAAAACTCATAACTTACTCATTTTATATCCATTTCAGTTGTTCTTTATATTTATGGAATCGCGATGAGATAATTATTCAAATAAAATACCCACTGTTTTTATAAAAATTTGAGTCAAAACAGTAAATTCAAAATGCTTTTATAAAGCTATTTTTATAACTTTAATCTTACGAAAATCGTATCTCCTTCGTTTTAATTCTGTTTTTCGAGTTCTTTATATGCATGGTTTCCTATTGAGATGATCTATCATCATAAAATATTTGCACATATTTCTCAGATTTGAAATAGTAACTATTTTTATAAAATAACTTTTATAAAAACACTTTTATATATTTAATTATCATAATCGTGTAAATATCATAACTTCTTCGTTATAACTCAGTTTTTAGAATTCTTTATATTATATATATATATATATATATATATATATATATGTGTGTGTGTGTGTGTGTGTGTGTGTGTGTGTGTGTGTGTGTGTGTATATATATATAATTTATAACTAGTTTTATATATTATAACTTGATTAATTTGTGCAAGTCCTCTACATTAATTTATACCACAAGTCTTACATATTTTGGGTTCTCATATTCATGTCCATCATGCTTGTCCAAGTAAAGTGTCCAAGTAACTTGTCCTCACAATAATTTACATATAAACTTTATAATAAACTTATTAACAATTTAATTTATAATCTAAATTTATAAATTAACCAATACTTATATAAATTATTTTCCTTGTGTTCTAGTAAATTTTTAACATCATTTCATTACAAGAATAAATAAGTCCGAAACTTATACATGCTTGTTTTAATTTATAAACCATAAAAACAAACCCTATGTGATGATTAACATAATAACAATTATATAAAATATGTAAATGAATAATTAGAAACATTAGGGTTATGTTTAGACCTTAATGAAAATGTATGAAGATGCTACACAAATCATACCCAAGTATTTAGCCCTAATACTTCCTAGAAAACTCTAGTTTGATTATGAAAACCCTAATTTCCTCTTGATAGAAACCCTTGCAAAATCAATACCCAAGCTTTCAAACCACCTTGATATACCTTAGATATTATACATAAGAACACTAGTATGCTTGTATCTTTGTAAAATCAAAAGCTATGAACACCCTAAAATGATAAATTGAGTCGTGGGTTGTAGGAAAAAGAAGAGAGAAATGTGTGTTTTGTTTACTTGCAAATAAAAGAGTGTATAAGAGTTTACTAGGACTTTCCTTATATAATTAAAAGTATTATGGAAACAACTAACTAAAACCATGTATCAAGAGTGGTATGAGGTACATGGTGTAAGGTGCTCTCCTCCTCCCTAGGAGGATGAGAAGTGACCTTAGTAGGGAGTTTTAAACATGTGCATTATTAGAAGTAATATTTGAAATGGGTTTAGTGTTTTATCCTTTGTATATCCGGCCTAATGGGTGTATAAGGTAGGGAATGATTAAATTTTTGAGTATTGGGTATAAAAGTAGGTATTTGTTTGAGTATACATGGGTATTGGTGCTTCCGTGTATGCCTAAATGTATTTTATTGTTAAACGTAAACGTATTACGTAACCAATAAAAATAAGATATGAAAAGTTATAAATTATCCTCCTAATAATTATATAACACTTGCTTGATGTAAACTTTTAATTGTTTGATGTCCGTTTACGTTAAATGTTGAATTTTAGTTTATGCGATTTAAGTAAACGATAGAATTTAAAATTAAACGCGTAAAACCCTAAAAATAAATAATGGAGTGTATTGAGTCGTAAAATGACCTGAAATAATGGATTGTTACACGAAACTTATTTCTCTGTTGTCTGCTTGAAACATAGAATCTTCCCACAATAAAGCAACATAGTCAACATTCTTTTGGTTGAACATTCCCCACAAGATTTGAGCTCTTGAAGGCATGAGCTTATCAAGACCTGTTGACTTCCCAGAGATGCACCTATTGATGACAGCAACAAATGTTCTCCAGGGCTGGTGCATATGATCTGTATGGATCTCAGATAGCATATCACACTTGCCAGTGTACCCAAGTTCCTTGATAAATGGAACCATTTATTCTTCAGAAGGAGGTTCAACAAAATCTTGGTTGGAGAGTCTGGGACAAATCTAGAGGATCTCACGAAATACTTTAGTGTCAATTCAGAACTTTTTCTTATCCAGCTTGAACCGGTATGCATCTGAATCTTTGATCTTCTTGATTGTGTTCCAAAATGGATGCATATATACTTCAGGAACTTTAGCAGTGATCAGGAAAGCTAGATAGCATGGAAAGAGTTTAAGAGCATCCAGTGTGACTTGATATGTGTCTTCTCTTTGTGGCTTACTGAACTCTATTCTTGCGTTTCATTTTTAAATCTTTAGTCGTTTCTCGAGAGCAACCAAAGCATTGTCAAGAGCAACTTGTTGAGCAGCAACTGGATTTATGTTTCTGCTAAGAATATTCCAATACAGTTCATATACAAACAGATTTATATTACTGATTGACTGATTTGATTCATGGGGATAGACTTAAAGAAGCAATTTATAGTCATTAACTAGACAGATTTATCACATTTTATCAGGCATTCAGTCAAATTACAAGACGAAGGACACTAATCAGAAAGTCAACTTAAAGGTCAACAAACTAACAATTGGTCAAACACAGTTAATTTTGAAACTTACATATGATATAAAGACGGATTATCCTAAAATGAGTTATCTAGTAAAAACATTCAGGAAAAAAATCATCTTTAATAATTCTATGTATAAATCGCCCCCTAAAAAGACATGTATAAATCGCCCTATCAAAGAAAAACCGTATAAATCGCCCCCTTCAAAAATAGTGTAAAAATCGCCCCCTATAGGAGATATGTATAAATCGCCCCTATAGAAAACGTATAAATCGCCCTATATATAAAAACGTATAAATCGTCCCCTATAGGAAAGCGTATAAATCGTCCCCTATATTTGACGTATAAATCGCCCCCTATAGGTGAACATATAAATCGCCCCCTATACGTGAGTGTATAAATCGCCCCTTATACCCAGAGTGTATAAATCGCCCCCTATATTTTTGAATTAACACAAACTCAATTTTTTAGGCAATTAGAGTGCACTCAATCATGAACCAAGCAAATATAAGCCACATATATCAGTTATAACATTAATTAACCATAAAATTTGTACTTTGAGTACAATACGAATAACTTGTACACGTTTTACCCAAAATCACAAAATTTACATTCAAGACATGGATATTCTTACTCTAATGCAATCAAGAACGCATTCTAACACATATTAAACACAAACCCATCACAATTTTCAAGTCTTTCCCAAAAAGTTATATTTTCGTGACTTAGAATCAAGCTTAAATCATTCATAGGTTACCCTTAAAAAAACTATTATAGTCAAGTGTTGTACACCCCAAACCCATCAAAACCCCTTAATCAATTTAGGTTTTAGACTACTTTTGATTTCAAAGAACCCTAAACCAAGTTTTAGGGTTTTTGAGCCAAAACCGCATGAATTACACTAATTCAATTTGATTAGGAGTCGTATGAGATGAAGTGAACTCATTTAAAGTATACCTTAATGATTGAAAAGCACAGATTTGAAGGTTCTTGATTTGTTCGAGTTTTATCAATGGAGGG
Organism: Tanacetum coccineum; assembly: GCA_026074375.1. Lineage (NCBI taxonomy): Eukaryota > Viridiplantae > Streptophyta > Magnoliopsida > Asterales > Asteraceae > Tanacetum > Tanacetum coccineum. The sequence goes on from BQNB010001177.1 coordinate 141,266, forward strand.
AAGAAAAAGAAAGAAAAAAAATAGGTGTGTTTGGTTTGTGTGTATAAAAACGCAGGGAAAGGGGTGTTTGTTGTTAATAACTTTTGATTTTTGACACAAATGCCCCCTGAACTACATACTCCTTTCTAATTTTCATTAATAACTTTCTTAAGTTTTCTCAAGTTTTACTTTTGACACTTTTAGTCCCTAAAGTTTTAATAAGCTAGACTAAACCATGCACCCCCTCACCACATTCTACTAGCTATTAAAAAACCATTATTTCTTGATATAACACTTCTAACTTTTTTTTTTTTTCTATAATTATTTTTTTTTTTTTTATTGTTTTTTAGATTAATAATAATCACTTAGTTAATTCATTATTTATTAAATAAAATTTACTTTTATTACATAATATTAATTTAAGTCTATTTTATTGTTTTTACCTAAAATACAATAAATACAACACATGAACACTTTACCACTAAACAACCCAAAAAACAAGACCAATGCACACAAGCTAACACAAGCAAAAAACAACTCAAACTAGAACAGAAACAACCAAACCCCCCAAAAAAACTAAAAAAAATAAATCCAAAGCAACACATAAACAATAACATATAAAAAAAGAAACACAAAAAACCAAAAACACAAAACCGAAACAAAAAAAACCCAACAAAAAAAACACACTAAAAATAAAAGCCCAAAAATAAAACACCAACAAATAAAACACCACCCAAAAAAAAAAACAAACAAAACAATCTCTATCAAAACCCCAACAAAAAAAAACACCAATCAAAAAATCGAAAACCCCACTCAAACAGAACAAAAACAAACAAAACGCCAAACCCCAAAAAAAAACAACTAAGCTCACGCTTTTCTCCAAAACAACCCCCCCACACCCCCCGCCACCACTCACCCCCCCCCGCCCGAAACAAACAACCCACCACAAACAACCTCGGCGAAAAAAAAAAACAACCCCCAAACACAACCCACAATAGAAGCGACGCTCTTACATCCAAATAAAGTCAAAGACAGCATGATAAAACACAACCAATCAAAAAAAGAAAAAAACCCAAAAACAAAAGCAAAAAAAAAAAACAATAAAGAAAGACCAAAAAAAAAAACTCTAAAAACAAAAATCACTCAAAACAAAAAAAACCCAAACCCAAAACAAAAACAAAACAAAACCAAAACCACATCCCCACAAAAACATAATAAAAAAAAAACCAACATAAAAACAAAAAAAATAGATCATCCACACCCAAAAAACTAAAGCTCAGCCTCCACGCTAACACTACAAAACCCCCCACGACACCCCACCACAATCACACACCCCTTTCCCCCTTAAAACCACCCCCCACCCGTCCCCCACCCCCCCCACACCAGCCACACCACCACCACTCCCCCCCATCCCACACCCACCCCCACGACGCCCCTCCCCCAACACCTCCCAACTTACTAACCCTACCACACCACACCACCATCAAACAAGCCTCACCCGCCCTCACACCACAAACCCCATACCCAACCGCCCTAACTACCCCCCCCCCCGTCCCCCTAACACTCCCGCCCCCCCACCCACTTACCCGCTTCCCGAGCGCCTACTCCCCCAAACCCACACCGACACCCGACTAATCCCCCCTCCCAACCTACCACCCGAACAAACCTCCACCTTCAAGCCTGACCCCCCCCCCCACACTCACCCACACCCTCCCCCCCCTTCCACCCCCCGCCCCCCACACCAAACCCCCCACCTAAACCCAAACCCAACCCAAAACCTACCCTCAACAACATCACAATTAACCCCCCCCAAAAAACCTACAACAGAACCATCAAGCAAAATCAGTGCCACACCAAAAGTCCCAGTACACACCCCTCACCCCACGACCTGTATTCAAATATCAAGAGTTGAGTAATACCGAAAGAAATGGTTACCACAATTGCCATGAAAACAAAATTACTAAAGCCAAACTGAGATGATTTAAAAAAAATTAGTGCAAAAATCCACCCCATCAACATAAGATAACTACAAATTATATTACAAAAACACAGCACTAACCACGAACATTAAATAGTAATACAAAGGTCATCCCTTTGTAGTATTGAAGAAAGTAACCACCGCTTTTGAATATAAACAGACTGGAAAATCATTACACAAGAAAATATAATTTTCCCCGTTTCAGAGGACAAGTTTTCAATATTTTGTGAAAAACTTGCCTTTTAAATTGCAGACCATGTTGTGCAAACGGAAATAATATCAAGCCCACTGACATATATTCATATTCGAACTATTTACAGAATTAATTGCCATTAAAGGAAATCAATCCCTAAAGCGTAAATATTAATCGATGCTAGAAAACAAGTCATTACTGAATGTGTTTTAGGGTAACTGCTGTAAGTTGCTTAATTTACACATACCATTTTCCATTTAAACAAAAAAACCGGAACTTAAATGACCAAAAACGATTACCAAAAATACATGTATTTGTATGTTCTCATTTATATTGAGCATGATAACGGATACTCCAGAAAAGTACAAAATCTAAGCCAAAACGGACAAAAACCGAGCACGAATGGAAAGACCGTTGATCAAAAACAAAAGACAATATCCCCCGAAAAAAGTCAAAGTCAAAGGCGGAGCCGATATCGAAGAAATGTTAAATGGGCCAACCCGTACCCATCTAATGGGCCGGGTCAGCCCATTTATACATTACATGAAGACTTGTACTAGAAAAAGGCCCAACACCTTTTTTTATAATACACACGGCCCAAAACAAAGACTAAGCCCAAATCCCACTAACTGCAGATTAGGCCCAAGTCCCTTAAACCATTAACCCCATTAGTGTTTAAGGACTATTGGTGCAATAACATAATACAACTTGAGGGACCTTACTTGCCAATTCTAAAAATACTTTACAACACAAGGACTGTCACTGCAATATACATATATGAGTTAAGGGGCCAAACTTGGCCAACTCCCATAACCCTTCACCCCTGCACCCAAATTAAAACTAACAGTACCCAACCTAAATTTACCCGCCAAAATCCATTAACCCTATTCACCCATCTTTTTTCCTTACACCTCTGCAACAAACAGCTAAAACATCACCCCCACCTCTTCCCAAAACAAACCCCACCCCCACATGGGCTTATGTACACCTTGGCAATCCTCTATGATTCTATTCGTTGAAGGTTAATGACAAGGATTCAATGGTTGAGATCAATTGGATTGGGCACCAAGAAATTTTAAGGGTTTAGATGATGCTTGGTTTCCTCTCACAGCAAAAACACAACAAACACAAGAAAGAGAAGACACTCAGCTTATATAAGAAAAGAAGACAGAAGTGAAAAAGTTAACTAGGAGTAGTATAACTTAGAGTAGATTAGTTTTAATGTTTTTAAGTTATGTTTTATTTTAATTCTGTCACGTTTAATCTTGTAAAACTTCCTTTTAATGAAATTTAAGTTTATTCTAAATTCTGCCTTTTATGCTTTCAAAATTGCTTATGGTGTTCATGCTTATTTTATGCTTATTCTGATTAATTAAATACTTATCATGTCCTTAATGTGCTTACTTGATCTTGCTTCAATAGTGTTTTAATCTGTCCCAGCCTAAAATCATGGTTTTAAGATTTAAGGGGGTGTTTGGGTCAGGGGCTCAAAACGGGTCAAATTAGTGTCAAAGTTGTTTTGAGTCATTTGGGTAACTTGGCAAGCTGTTTTTAAGTCTTTTAAGCTGTTTTTCAAAAGTTTTAGAGTTAAATGTTTGTTTTTAAGTTTTTCTAAAAAATTCTTTAAATCTGTGTTGCAAAACAGTTTTGAAGTACTTGATTGATTTAGCCTTCACATCCACCTTTTTAGTGTTGTTTATGTGTTCTTTCAAGTGACTTAATGCAGTAGCATGTTTTCCTTTTAGTCTCCTTTTGTTTTATTCAAATC